>SNQJ01S0178242.1:7841-27542 GCA_010110895.2 Picea sitchensis | reverse complement strand
GAAAAGATACACACTAGCCAAAATCCTGAAGATATGTTAACAAAGGGAGTAACCAGGGAGAAATTGAGTTCCTTCTCAGTTTCAGTTGGTCTTCAAGCATGAAGGTGAAGATGAGAAATTTTATGGGTCCAAGAAGGATCATAGTCCAGTAGATATAGAAACGATGGAGTTTTTGAGATCAGTCTCCAAGTGGGAGATTGTTTGTTGTGGAGCCTGATTATCTTCTTGATTTATAGGCCTTTGTTTCTAGCCATTTTTATACCCCATGAATACTTTACTCCCCAGAAGAATGTACACTCCTCTACATGGGGGAATGAAAGGGGGGATTTCCCCTCCTTCGGGGTCTGGGGGGTCATCCCCCCGGCTGGGGGGTCTAAGGGAAAGTAGGCCCCAGTGGGGGTTCGAGGGAGAATCCCCTGAAGGAAAATTTTCCTTCTAAATGTATATTGTAATTTCATAGTAAATATGGACCGTTCATTATAAGGTCATATATATGACAATAGAATTTATGTTAGGGTTTTTTTCCCTATAAGGAAACCCTCTTTTCCGAGGGAAATGTATTGTGGATATGTATCATTGAAAATATTGTATTCTGAGTGAGGCGATTGTGAGAGAAAAAAGAGGAAGTTAAAATGGTTTTGTTGTAGGTTGTATCCATTCATTTGTTGGATAATAATAAAGGAAGGACCTGGCAATTTCTTTGGTGGATGTAGCCCACACTAGGTGAACCACATATATCTGTGTATTTATTGTATTGTGTATATTTTGTGTTTTATTTCCGCATTTGTTTTTATTTTATTGCTCCATGATCAGGTTTTTCTAATAGGTCTAAGCCATATATGTTCTTCATTTCAAACTTCCATGACCTTCAAATTACACCTTTATGTTCAACCACACTAATTTTTCACCTATACTTAGATGTGTTTGCTATCCTTTCTCTATAGGTATAAGGCACATATTTTCATACTTCCATGGCCTCCAAAATGTACCTTCACTTTCTATCGTACCTACTTTCACCCATACGTAGAAACTTTTCTAACTATTTCATCATGGGTCTAGGAGACATCGCGAGTCATTGGATCTGTGACAAGTGGATCCTCTGATATGTGACAAGTGGTGACCTCCTAGGATATTGGATCTCTCAACCTAAGGGTCATCCTATCTGTGATAATTGGAAACCTCCTGGGCCATTGGATCTCTCACCCTTTGGGTACTTAGTAATTTCTTCAAAATCTCTTGGTACTTAGTCGTTCTTGATACTTATCCAATTCCTTGAAATCTTACACGGGTGCATGCGTCTGTGGGTTTGCACTCATTTCTTCACATACTCCAAATTCTTCATCGTTCTTACTATCTCTGTAACGACCCTAAATTCATAAATGGTTAAAGATTAGTAAGTAAGATTTAATTAAGGGATAATTGCAGTTAACAAAATAATAAATTAAATGCTGACCACATTTAGTGACCTGAGAATTACAATTTAAAAGATCAATGAAAATGTTATAAAATGGTGGCGTATGCAGGGAGAGGAGCCCAGAAATCCCGAGATGATAAAAAATATTAATGGAGGGACGAAGGATGGAGGACGGGGGTGGTTGTGGAGTAATTACGGGAGTCGGCAGGGAGGAATAAGGGACGGGAAGAGGGGGATGTGCAGACCATTCGGCGGGGATGGATGTTGCGGACTATATTGTTGAGCCAATTGTATTGGCCGAAAACCATTGCATTTTTCCGTGAGAAGAATTTCTATGCACTGTGGTATTTGTTGTGCACTGTGGTATTGGCTGTGAGCCTGTGTATTCCCTATGGAATGTTGGCTTGTTGGGAGCAAGGAACAGAGTGTTCTGGACTGTGGCTTTTGATCAAGGGAGGCACCGAGTTGCTGGAGGTTTTGGGCATGGAGGGCCAGGATATCCGTAGATATCTTGGAGCTAGGTAGTTTTCCTAGTTGGCAGGGAGGACAGTAGTTTTGGGCAGTTATTTTCCTGTTTGTGGTAGGGTTGATCTGTGTAGCAGGGAGAAAAAAGGCAGTAGCGAAGCAAAGAGGCAACAGAAATTAGCATCAGATCCAGGTACTTGTTAAGTTATGTATTTAATTCATACTGTACATCATTTAGCATTTATTGATAAATCTAGTTACTGAAGTTGTTGTTATAAAAGTCAATATTATGTTATGAAGTTTTGTTTCAGTTTACTTTCTTAAAATGTTTAGGAAACTTAATGACCCTTAGTAATATATGGGCATTACAATCTCTGCAATGTCTTGGTACTTAGTCATTTTTTTTGAACTCATACCACGAGTCTCTTACACTGAGTTGATTTTTGAACTCTCACCACTGGTCCACATGTTCGTTCTCATTTATTCTCTGTCATGCTCACTATATCCACAATGTCTCGATACTTAGTCATTTTTCTATAGCTTTGTGTTGATGTTGCAGATGAGGTGGTTTCCATGTGTGTATCTTATTTTGTTCTATTTGACATGGCATCAATATGTGTCCTAACACGTGGTACTCTACATGGAATCTACAAAAAACATTATTGTAGCACTAACATGGAATACTTCTGATGTGGCACTCATATAACTAGAAATGTGGTGTTGATGAGGTTTCTATTATGGTGCTAATGTGGCTAAGTTAACCCACTGGGTATCAAGCCCAAACTTTTTATCTTAGTCATTGATCTTTGATGATAAACAATTAGGATTTAACCTGATCCTGGTCCATTGTTCTCCTAAAAAAATTTAATGCCTTGTGCATGGTTCTATAACTCTTCTATTCACTTTAAAGTTTCATAAAATAGATTATGCAATATAAACCTTTCGAAGTTGTTACTCCTCACGAATGTGGGATATATCATTTTTTCCATTTGCTTCAGTTTGGTTATCCAAGACCTTGTTGCTTCTCATTTCTTATGATTCCTTTGCATTGTTGAGCTTCAACAAACTATAATCCTTCTGCCAAAAATACTCTTCACTTTCTCAATTTGTTTCTTTTTTTAATAGGGTTGTCTCATTCATCTTCCACTCACCATTTCTCTTCATGCATGTTCATCTCTAAAATTTCTTGGATAATTATTGCCCAATCACTTTGTCTTCCGGATGAAAAAAGAACACTTAAAGAAACTTGACAATATGGAATCATCTTCACACAAAGAGACCCATAACTATACACGGGAATTATTTCACCTTCATTCACGCAGAGTAAACTTATAACTTAGAAATTCCTTCAAATCTATGTTTCCTCTAGTTTCCCCTTGTCTATGATATCACTGTCATCCTTTGACATCAATGACAACAGAATTTCCAAAAAAAAAAAACTTTGTCATTGATGGAAACACTCAGTTATTTTGGTATTCCTATGCTTCCTCCAATTCTCTCTTTCAGCAAATATCCCCCTTTATTTGTACTCTCTCCCTTTGAAATCAATGACAAAGGGTTTTCCTCCCCCTTTTATATTAATCTTTAGTCTATGTTCTGCAACTAGCATCCTTCTTTCCTTTTTGAAGCTCCCCCTCAGTCGGTTCTCTTCCTATAGTGTTTTAGTGATTGGATGGCATAGATACCACCCCCAAATTATATCTAAGATACTCAAATACTTCTCTAGGAAGAGGTTTTTTAAATATATCAACATTTTTTTCTTTTGTGCTAATATATTCCAACTTGACAATTTGTTCTATGACTTGCTCTCTCAAGAAATGATACTTGACTAGAATGTTCTTTGTCTTTGAATGCATGGAAGTATTCTTGGAGATATTTATTACATTGTTATGGTCACATAGTATTGATATGGGCTAATCATATTCTATCTGAAGTTCCTTCAAAATGTGTTTCATCCAGAGCACTTGTGTACAACATGTTTCTACTGTAATGTATTTCACTTATGTTGTGGATAGAGAAATTGATGAGTGTTTCTTTCTTAACCAAGATGTTCGAAAAAACAGGTATTCCAACAGAGGATGAACACCTTCAGTAAACACTCACACAACCAGATCAAAGATCAACACATCAATATTTTGATGTGGTAAAACCCCTACGGGGAAACATCCATGGCCCCAGCCAACGCGACCACTTGGAGAAATTTATTAATGCAAAAGAAAATGATTACAAAGATATTTTACAAGAGATTTTCTCACAATTAATCATCGGAAAATGACCCTCCATGCTATTTAAATAGAGATCATGAACCAATCATGTGCTAAGCCATGGATCAATGTAGTCATTAAGATCGAGGATAATATGAACCCTCATATCACTCTATGTCGGGAACATATCATGGCCATCATATTTCCTAACTACAAATGCATACTAATGCATACTAAAGAAACACACTAAGAAACACACTTTTACCTAACAACACATTAGAATAAGTAGATCTTAACTAACTCCTAAGTGTCTAAATATCCTAACATCCCCCCTTAATAACAACTTGGAATAGGATTGAAGAATTTACAATAGTGACACAATAGGAGAAGGGAGGAGGAATTAGATCCTAAAGCCCCTTAATCAAAACTTCCTGGATGCCTAAAATAGATTGAAGTTTGGAAAACTTTGCTTCTATAAGAGGCTTTGTGAAAATGTCTGCAACTTGAACTTCTATAGGGAAAAGGAGCACTTCAATAACTTGATCATGAATGAGTTTTATGATGAAATGCATGTGTATCTCGATGTGTTTTCTACGTTGATGTTGAACTAGGTCTTTGGAGAGCTTTATGGTACTCTGATTATCGCACCAAAGACTGGTCGGATGTTGTTATTGGAATCCAAACTCTGAAAGGATATGTCGAAGCCACAAGGTTTCCTAACTTGCATTTACCGCTACTCGGTACTGTGCTTCTACTGAAGAAATGTAAATAGCTCATTTTTTCTTATAGGCCCAAGTGACAAGTCCTAAACCAAGGTTGAAAACATATCCTGCGGTATACCACTGATCATCAGGGTCATCAACCCAATTTGAATCAGTGAAACCAACCAATAAAGGAGTCACTATGAACTGTAATGTATCCTGAACTGAATTGTACCCTGGACATACTAAAGTATCCTTTTATCTTCTTTCTAATGGATTTCATGGGTGTTTTCATATATCTGGAAACAATACCAACAACAAAGGAGATATCAGGATGGGTATGAGTCAAGTATAAGAGGCTACAAACTAGTTGACAGTACAAAGTAGCATCAAATTCGAGAGAAGTACAAGTGGCAGCAAGCTTGACTCCAGAATGGAAGGGAGAAGGGGATAGTTTACAATCTTCCATGTGGAAGCAACGAAGAAGGTCACAAGCATACTTAGACTAGGAAAGAAAAAATCCTTCATTAGTTTGCAAAACTTGGAGGCCAAGGAAATAGTGCAAGAATCCTAAGTCTTTCATTTCAAATTTCTTCTTAAGGTTGGTTTTCATATGATTTAAAAGTTTTGAGTCACTACATGTAAGGATAAGGTCATCAACATAAAGGAGGAGTATTATGAGATGGATTCCCACTTTCTTTGTATAGACATTAGGATCAGAATGGCATCTAGAAAATATGATGTCAATAAGAAAGTTGTCCATTTTGACATACCAAGCTCAGGGATCTTGCTTAAGACCATAAACAGATTTCTTAAGGAAAAAAATAAGGCTAGAGTCGTTATGGACATAGCCAAGAGTTTTTTCCATGTAGATTTATTCTTCCAAATCCCCATGCAAGAAGGAGGATTTAACATCCATCTAATGGACCTCTTGTTTATGTGAGGAAACAAGGGAAAGAATAAGGAAGATGGAATTCATTTTGGCTATATGGGAAAAGGTTTCATTATAGTCAATTCCTTCAACTTGGGAAAATACTTTGACAACTAACCAAGCCTTGTGCATTTCAAAACTTCCATCTGATGCATACTTAGTTCTCTAGACCCATTTACATCTGACAATTTTTCTTCCTTTTGGAAGAGGTACAAGATCTCAAGTATCATTTTCCATTAAAGAGTGGTACTCTTCATTCATTATTGTATCCCAATATAGATGACCTGAAGCTTATGCAAATGTCTTTGGATCATGAGTCTCTAAATCTTGAGCCAAAAGAGAAGAGGCTCATTGGAACTGTGAATGTGTCCAACGTTGATCTGAAGGATCACTGACAAGATCACCATCTACTTCTCGTGTTGAACGGACCCATCTTGGAAGTGGTTGTGTTGGTGTTGGTTCAGGTTCAAAGGGATCATATGGATGAAGGTGAGAAGGAATAGGTGGATTTTCATCCTCATTGTCATCATTTGAAGAAGAAATCAAAATAGGAACAAAAGAAGGCACAAACACCGAAGATGGCTCTCAGGCCAAAGAAGGCCCAATCGTCGAATTAGGCTCATAGGCCAAGATATTTTCATCAAATTTGAAATCTCTTCTAATAATAATTTCATTACAATGTGGTTTAATAAGTATATAACCTTTGACATCTTCAAAATAACCAACAAATATACACTTCTCACTTTTAGGATGCAAATCTTTCTTTTTCTCATCAGGAATGTGAGCCCATGCTATACTTCCAAATACATGGAAGTGACTTACATATAGTTTAATTTTATTCCATGCTTCTTCCAGTGTTATATTTTTAAGAACCTTTATGGGAGTGTGATTTACTATGTAATTTTCACACTTGATGGCTTCCTCCCAATACTTTAGACTTAATCCCTTAGATTGGATCATACAATTAGCCATTTCTTTTAATGTGTGGTTTTTTCTCTCAACAACTGTAATTTCCCCAGCCACCAATAGGCTGGGAAACGCCACTTCTTGGACATACCTCTTAGCTCTGATACCAATTCATGACATCCTCGACCCTAAAACTACGGGCCAGGCCATGCCACCGAATAACCTTTATGCTCTGATACCATTTTTATGAATTTACATGCATTCCTATCTATCTCAAATTAACAATTACATCGTTTTGTTCATTCCACTTATTCATGCAGAAATAATCATTAAAACATACAGATAATATATGCATATAGCCAACATATTCTAACCATACACAGATTAATGCGGAAATAACAGCAAGCCTACACATATAGCATAAATGATATATCCAGTAATTACTCATCAATTATAACACATGTACAGGTACACAACATACAATCAACAGATATTTGGGACTTATATTTTAATATATGACCACCACTTGTGTGTAGACCTTCCACAAACCTCCCAGCCTTATACCATGTTGCTAATCATGATCAGCAGTGGGTCACCCCTGAGCTGGAACTAAACACCACCAGGCAAGGGAGTCCTAGTCTTAGCAAGGGCAACATGAAAGTTGCATAGGTCAACATGAAGGATTATCTCCCAGGGCTAGCTCACACTAACATCCTACAGCCTCTCATTCCCCACATGCCTTTCCCACCCCAGGAAGTGTGCCCCTTATCTGCTCAACAGTCCTTCGGTTGCCCCCCTTCCCTTCCAGGGCTTCAACAACAGGCCAAATAGGAATTCTCTGAGCACTATAGCTGAAGTTGGGATCCCTCTGGGAAATCACTTTCCCAGCAACCTCTCTCACCTGGAGAGAGTTTCTTGCAAGCCTGACAACCTTCTTCTTCAATCCATGGGCCTAACAACCCACCTCTTCAAACCACAGGCATGACAACCTGCTTCTTCAGTCCAGCTCTAAGTCAATTCCTGAAAAAGTTGATGGAAACAACAAATATTAGTAAGAGAAAATGATGGCAATAAGATACAGTCGGTCAAGGAACTGTGTGGGCTGAAACAACCAATAGTTATGACACAACATGGCTTGGATAGTTACAAGGTGTGTGCTTGTTTAGAGTTCGACAATGGATATTATGGTGGCTCAGTATGTGAGTCAATGGTGAATCGGGTAGGGTGACAGACTTCCATAGAATCGTCAGGGTCATGAGAATGATGAGGAGGAGGAACCCCCAACGCATTGGCTTTCCCCACTATAAAATACATGTGCCCATTTTGACACATGTCTTCCTGAAGATGCATGACTTCCACTTAGCACTCATTCCATTTCCAGGAACTTAGGACAACACCGATCATGTCCACCTTAGCCTTTAGTAAATAATAATAAAATATTATTCCCTTAGAGGTAAGCCCTCTAGCTTAGCCCCTAGGCCTAGACACTTAGCCCCCTCCCTTACACTACCTAGTGCAGCTTAGTCCCCCATAACTCTTTCTTCATGGTCGGTCTACACGTAGAAGCGTAATTTTATTAATGATATGTGTATTTACATATACAAAAATCAAGCTCATGGCCTTAAGCATCTAGGTTCTTCGGCCTAATAAACATGTAAGTCTTCATCTTATAAACATTTGGCTTACCAAACTCTAAACACAATTACAATTCAGCAGGGGCTCGGCCTTGGGGTATTACAATCCCCTCCCCTTATTTTTGCACTGTCCTCAATGAATTACTTACACAAAAACAACAAGATTTCCAAAATCTTCAAAAAGATGTGGGTATTCTTGCAACATAGCATCTTCATGTTCCCATGTTGCGTCCTCGGGACCGTACCAGTTCCACTAAACTTTTACAATCCATATGGATCAATTTCGGAGTTTCTTGCTTTTACAGTCCAGTATATGCACCGGATGCACTTGAAAAGTTCTTTCCTACTCCACCTGAATCCCATTCCAATCAATAACATAATTAGCATAATGTACATATTTATTAAGTAATGACACATGAAATACATTATGTATACAAATGCATGCAGGAAATGCAGGCCTTTATGCTACTGGACCAATCCTCTCTAGCATTTCAAATGGCCCACAATGTCAAGCTTCCAACTTTGAACAATTTCCCAACTTCAGGGAGCTTATGTTGGCCTTCACTCTCAGGAATACATGATCCCCTACTTTAAATTCCCTGTGAGTTTTGTTTTTATCAGCATAATTGTTCTTCCTGTCTTGGGCAACCTTCAAATTCTGCTTAATCTTCAGCATTTTTTCTTCCATTTCCTTGAGAAACTTTGGCCCAACCCCTACCCTATCAGTTGGGTTGTCCCAGCTTACTCGGCTGTTTCACTTTCTGCCATAAAGTGATTCAAATGGTCTCATCTTCAGGGATGCTTGATACCCATTGTTGTAGGAAAATTATACCAAGTGTAGATAATCTTCCCATTTAGATTGTTTTTCCATCACATACATTATTAGCATATCTTCTATCACTTGCTTCACCCTCTCTGTCTGCCCATCAGACTTGGGATGATAAATAGTGTTCAAGTTCAGATTCGTTATGAACCCTTTGAATAACCCCTTCCAGAACTTTGATGTAAACTTCGGGTCTCTGTCAGACACAATTTTCTTGGGTACGCCATGCAAGTGTGATACTTCCTTCATATAAATATCAGCAACATTAGTTTATTTATGAGTAGTCTTCATAGGAATGAAATGGCCAGGTTTAGTAAGCTTGTCCACCACTACCATGATTGCATCATGTTGCTTGCTCATTCTGGGAAATCCCGTGATGAAATCCATTGTTACCACTTCCCATTTCCACTCAGAAATGGGTAAAGGTCGTAGTAACCCATCCAGGTGTCTATGCTCATCCTTGAACCTTTGACATTCCAAGCATTTAGCAATAAAATCAGCAATCTCCCTCTTCATGCATGGCCAATAATATTAGCTTTTGACTGTTGAAATTGTTTTTTGATATCCTAGGTGTCATGCATAAGGTACATTGTGCATTTCTTTTAAAATCGCTCTCCTCAATTTAGAATATTTGGGTACATAAACTTTATTTTTGTACATGAGGATTCCATCAATTCCCAATTCATAATACTCAACCTCATGTTTCATTTTACCTTGTTGAAATTTTGTTACCAATTCCATGTACTACAAATCTTCTTTTGCAGCTTCAGAAGTTCTACCTTTAAGATACGTTTGATACATGCTAATGGTTGTAGCATGCAGTTCATGCACTCTCCTGCTGAGTGCATCAACCACTTTGTTCTCCTTTCATTTGATATGCTTGATATCAAATTCATACTCACAGAGGAATTCCAACCATCTACTCTGCCTAGCAGTCAAAGTAGGTTGATCAAACAAATATTTCAAACCATTATGGTATGTCCTTAGCTCAAACATCTTTCCCATGAGGTAGTGCCTCCACTTCTTCAAAGCGTGCACTATCGCTGCCAATTCCAAATCATGAGTGGCATAGAGCCTTTCATACTCTTTCAACTTCCTTGATTCATAACATACAACAAACCCATTTTGACTGAGGAATCCACCCAGTCCTTCTTTACATGCATCTTTGCATACAATGAAGTCTTCATTCAGATCTGTGATCTTCAGAATTGGAGCACTGGTTAACAACTGCTTCAATTGCTGGAATCTTCTTTCACATTCTTTTGTCTATTGAAATTTCTTCCCCTTCCTTTGTAAGGAAGTGATGGGGTGAGCTATTCTCAAAAACCCTCCAATGAACCTTTTGTAGTAGCCATCTAGACCCATGAAGGATCTAACTTCTGTCACATTCTTAGGTGTTGTTCACCCTTTAATAGCCTCAATCTTTTCAGTGTCCACTGCTATCCCTTCTTCAGATGTGATATGCCCCAAATAGTGAATTTTGTTTTGATAAAATGACCAATTGCCCAATTTGGAATACTGTCTATGTTCTCTTATCACTTGCAGCACCATCCTCAAATGATTCTCATGCTCTTCCTCTAACTTGGAATATACAAGGATTTCATCCAAAAAGACAATGAAAAACTTGTCTAAATACTCCCGGAAAACACCATTCATTAAGCACATAAAACCAGTGGGTGCATTTGATAACCCAAATGGCACCACTGTGAACTCATAATGGCCATACCTTGTCCTAAAAGAGGTCTTGTTGATATCTTCCTCTTTAATCCTTACATCATGGTATCCTGACCTGAGATCTATCTTAGAAAATATCTTTGCATCCTTCAATTGATCAAAGATATCATCAATCCTTGGCAGAGGATACTTTTTCTTTATTGTTACTTTATTCAACTATTTGAAGTCGATACACAATATTAATGTCCCATGTTTATTCTTCACAAAAAATACTGGGGCACCCCAAGGTGACACACTTGGGCGTATATACCCCTTCTTCAGAAGTTCTTCAAGATGTATTTGAAACTCCTTCATCTCTGGTGTACTCACTATGTATGGAGTCTTTGATACTAGAGCTGCTCTAGGAATTAAATTAACAGAGAAATCAATATCTCCCTTTGGAGGTAGTCCTAGTACCTCCTTGAACACATCTTCAAAATCTTTCAGGATTGCATGATCCTCCATATTTGGTACCTTATCGTTAGATGCTTCCTCCATATGGGATGCAAATATTTGGTAGCCCTTCCTGTAAAACTTCTTCAGCTGCATTGTTGATATTTTCAGGACAGTAACTACCCTGGGAATTCCTTGGATTGTTCTCTGATTTCCTTCCTCATCTAGGCAAGTGAATAACTTGTTACAACAATCTAAGATGGCATGGTGTTGGTAAAACCAATCCATACCAATTAAGAAGTCATAAGATCCTAAAGAAAAGATGTTCAAATCTTCCCTTGTGCTCAGTCCATTCATGTCCATAAGACATGACTTAATCATCTCGTTGACTTTTCTTTTGGCTCCAGTATCCAATTGCACCAACCAATATTTTCCATGCTTGTTTCTAGGCAATTGCAAACTTTCCACCATCTTAGGATCTATATAAATATGAATAGCTCCTGAATCAATTAAAATAGTAATGGTTTGGTTGTTGATCATACCTTCCACTTCAATCATATGTGATTGATACTTTGATTGCTTGTTGTCCAAGGCTGCATAGATCCTTGGTACATTTCTACCCATGTCCCCCATTGTTTTAGCTCATTGAACATTTTGAACAGCTCTCTCTTTATCACTTCTGTGAGGACAATCTCTAAACATATGATCACCTTTGCAACCCCAACATTGAATAGGTGGTTTCCTTGGCCTTTGACCACATGTCTCAATCGTTCTGGGTTCTCTAGAATTTGGTTGCCCCTGAGGATTATTTCTAAAAAATGGAGGCTTGTTTCCCTTCTGCCTTTGTTCCTTCTTGAACATCTTCCTGTCTTCCCAAGATTTTTGGAAAGTTGGCCTTGCTCTTTGCTAATCATATATGCACTTAGCTCACCTTATGGTCTCCTCCAATGTTTTGGGATCATCATATTGTATTTTGTCACCGATGGATGGTGGATACCCACTCAAATACCTCTGAATCTTTACTATCTCATCCTTGATGAAAGAATCATACTTCAACAATTCTAAAAACCTTCTTTCATACTCATCAATGGACATACTACCCAACTTGAGTTCAAAGAAAGCTTTCATTTTCTTATCATAGTACCTCTTAGTCAAGTATTTATTTTCAAAATACTTCTTAAATTCCCTCCAAGTAGCATCTTTCTCTCTAATGTGTTTCACCTGCACAAGTTGATCCCACCACATGGATGCCTTACCTTTGAGTTGATAGATGGAAATTCTTCCCTCTGCATGAGAATAATAATTATGCAATTGAAAATACTTTCTCATGCCCAACAGTCATGTCTCTGCATCTTCATCCTTCTTGTGCTCCCCATCAAATGTAGGAGGTTTGATTTTGTTCATTTCTCCCGTAGCTCATACTCCCCATACCTCTTATGCTTCCTAATAGGGGATAGACTTGAGTTGTTGTGTACTCTCTTATGGAATTACTTAGGGAGTGTTGGTGATGTCTTCTATCAATGTTTGTTCTTATATGACTTCCTGATTTGCTTGAGCCACTCTCCTTATCCAATTTATTTTCTATTCTTTCTAGGCTCTACATCAAATTTATGTTAAATTATCCCTATTTCTCCCTAGATTTCGTAAGATTTTTTTTATCTGCTCGATGAGTCTGGACATCTTTCTGCAACTTTTCAATGATTTTCATCATGTTTCCTTCTTTATCTATCTCTTCTCCATTCCCATTGGAGTTCAATCCTTCAACTCCTAAATGGACATCCATTCCTCTAAATTCATTTTTTGAACTGTAAGCATCATATGCCTTCCCCATTTCTCTACGCTATGCTACAATTCAGTTTGGTTCTGACAATCGTTAACTCTGCAAAATGTGCAGTCAACCAAAAAAATTTTTGTCAGGCTAATAGACTTTAAAAATTTTCCAGAATAAACCAATCTGATTCAACAAAAACAATATCAAATTCCATTTTCAGCGGGTCTTGGTTAGTCAAGAACCCCTCATGTTTCTATCTCTAAGCCATGCTCTATTCTACAACAAATTTCGGGTTCTAGCCCCTTTTTTTTTCTTCAGCCCTTGGTTCGCATGGGACCATGGCTTTGACCCAACGCTTATGATTTGGGTGCTTATCCAGAGCCTTGAAACTTCGGGCTCCTGGCTTTGGAGGTTTCCCTTTTTCCGTGCGTCCCAACATCACAGAAAAATGAACTGTAGAACACGCGAAGAACGGCAGATCTACGGTCCACATTCTTTCATGCACCATTTCTTTCGAAGTGTCAAGTCTCTAGACTTCATGATATAGAGCCCATGATTTCCATGCTCAAACTAATATATGCTTAAAATGTCACATCAACTTTAGTACTTTTCAAATTGCGGGGACATGGATTGGCGGTTTTGGATTAACCCACTGATCGTTCTGCAATTGTCCCCATGCTGACACGTACCCCTTCTGGGAAACCATGGTTCAGATTGTGGGACCGCCTTGTAGAATTATATGTCGCACAACTTTGATCTCCGCAATGTCGCACGACCATTGATACTACTAGATCATGATCAAAGTTAATGCGAGCCCAATCTAGCTAACTTCTTCACCAATTTTAACTACCTTGTGCCACCTCCAGGAGTGCCATGTGGCAGGACACATCAAGCCGACACGTGGTCCAATCAGGCATGTGATATATGCCACATCTTAACTGCATTTATATCTTACAAAGGTCCTTAACTCACTAACACGTGGCACACATCCCATGTGTCCATGTCATCCCTAGTGATGTCAGCAGGCCACGTCACTTTAAGACTTCGGGCTTTAGGATATTTCACCTTAGCATACCCTGTTTCTCCTGAATGTTGAATTCCCGAACAAGTTGATCTTCTGACAGGTGTCTCCTTGAATGAATGATCCAGATTTTTTTCAGACTTCGGGACTTCAGAGCTTGAGGCTTCATAACTTCGGTAGTTTCCACTCTATTCACACATTATTTCTCCTGAATGTTGTATTCCTGAATAGGCTAACTTTCTGACATGTGTTCCTTGCTTGGATCATCAGACAAGAATTGATCGAAATTCACTATGTCTTCTCTACAGGTGACCAAGAGTTGTGACCTCGACTTAACCTTTGGGCCCTTATCTCAATTTGAAATATCGACAGTCATGTTTTGAAGAGTCGTGAATATCAACGTCCAGGAGTGATTGCGGAAACTCAACTATCTCATGCTTTAATGTCCTTCCCGATATCTGCAATGTAAAGATTCTCATCCATGGTGGAATTGATATCCATCATTGATCTGTTGATCGAGCAAGATCAACGATCCTGATAGATTGTGGGGTCTCAACTTACTCTCGCTTTAATTTCCTTTCCGATATCTACAATGGCTCCCCATCGTCAATCTCCCTTCAACAATATATGACATTCATGAATTAATATTTGCTTGATCTAAAGGCTTATCTTGATCTCGCCCAGATCTAACGGCCCAACACCACGAATGTTGTGATTTCTTTCTCTGTGGCCATTTCTTAAACTTGTTACACCTCATGTGTTTCGGAAAACAGTCCAAGTATTCTTTCAACGCCCTTCTGGCACTCTGTACCTCAAAATTCTCTGTAATTTCTTTGTCGAATTTCTCGTTCATGGCCCATCCAGGTTTCGGGTAGAAACCATGGGCTCTGAACTTGAGTTTTGTCCATTTCAAAAAAAAATCTTTTTCAAAACTTTTGCTTCAACTTCCACTAACATGGCCCATCCAGGCTCAATGTTAAAACCATGTCTCTAATATCATTTTGTAATGTTCCCAGCCACCAACAGGTCGGGCAATTCCACATCCTGGAAATCTCTCTTAGCTATGATACCAATTCATGACATCCCTGGCCCTAAACCAACAGGCTAGACCATGCCACCGAATAACCTTTATGCTTTGATACCATTTTTATGAATTTATATGCATGTCTATCTATCTCAGATTAACAGTTACATCATTTTGTTCATGCCACTTATTCATGTGGAAATAATCATTAAAACATACTAATAATATATGCATACAGACGACATATTCTAACCATACACAGATTAATGTGGAAATAACAACAAGCCTACACATACATCATAAACGATATATCCAGGAATTAATCATCAATTATAACACGTGTACAGTAACACAACATACAATCAACAAATATTTGGTACTTATATTTTAATAGATGACCACCAACTATGTACATACCTTCCACGAACCTCCCATCCTTAGACCACACTTCCCATCACGCTCAACAGTGGGTCACCCCTAAGATGGGACTAAAATCCATCGAGCAATGGATTCTTAGGCTTAGCAAGGGCAACAGGAAAGTCACATAGGTCAACAGGAAGGATTATCTCCCAGGTCCATCTCACACTAACAGCCTATAGCCTCTCATTCCCCACATGCCTGTCCCACCCCAGGAAGTGTTCCCCTTCTCTGCCCAACGGTTCTTTGGCTGCCCCACTTCCCTTCCATGGCTTCAGCAATAGGTTGGATAGGAATTCTCCGAGCACAATAGCAGCAGTTGGGATCCCATAAGGAAATCACTTTCCCAACAACCTCTCTCACCTGGAGAAAGTTTCTTGCATGCCTGACAACCTGCTTATTCAATCCATGGGCCTAGAAACCCACCTCTTCAAACCACAGGCTTGACAACCTACTTCTTCAATCGAGATTCTAAGTCAATTCCCGAAAAGGTGATGGCAACAAAAAAAATCAGTAAGAGTAGACGATGGCAGCAAGCCACACTCATTCAATGAAATGTGTGGGCTGCAATAACCAACAGTTATGACACAAAACGACTCATATAGTTACAGGGTGCATGTTTGTTCAGAGGTCAACAATGGAGATGACGGTGGCTCAGTACATGATTCAATGGTGAATCGGGTAGGGTGACAGACTTCTAGAGAATCGGCGGGGTCATGAGAATGGTGAGGAGGAGGAAACCCCAATGAGTTGGCTTTCCCCACTATAAAATGCATGTGCCTGGGTTGACACATGTCTTCCTGAAGCTGCATGAGTTCCACTTAGCACTTGTTCACTTTCCAGGAACTTAGGACAACACCAATCATGTCCACCTTATCCTTTAGGAAATAATAATAAAATATTATTTTGTTAGAGGTAATCCCTATATCTTAGCCCCTAGGCCTAGACACTTAGCCCCCTCCCTTACCCTACCTAGTGGAGCTTAGTCCCCCATAACTCTTTATGCGTGGTCGGTCTACATGCAACAGTGTAATTTTATTAATTTTATGTGTATTTACATATACAAAAATCAGGATCATGGACTTAAGCATATAGGCTCTTCGGCCTAATAAACATGTAATTTTGCAACTTATAAACACTTGGCTCACCAACCTATAAACATGATTACAATTCAGCATGGGCTCGGCCTTGGGGTGTTACAACAACACCATTTTTTTGAGGTGTATATTGAATAGTGCATTGCATTTGGATGCCCTGTGTAGTTTAGTAACTTGTAAAATTATTGGTGACATTTTCACCTCCATTATCTATTCTTAACCTTTGAATTTTATGTCCATATTTCTTTTCTACAAGAACCTTGTAGGAAAAAAACTTTTCTCTTGATTTTTAAGAAGTAAACCCAAGTATGTATGGAAAATTCATTAATGAAAGTTAAGAAATACTTGCACCCAGAAAAAGAAGGAGAAGAGAGTGGATCACACAAGTCACTATGAACGAGTTGCAGAGGGCTTGAGGCGTACCAAAAGACATGTTTTTCAAAACTATCTAGATGATGTTTATCGAGAACACAACCAACACAAACACCATCTCTGCATGAAAAAATAGGAAGACCAATCACCATATGTTGATTACATAGTTGTTGCAATGAGTGGTAGTTTAGATGACCAAACCTCTCATGCAAAAGTTTTCTCAAGTCATCACTATGAGAAACAAAAACGATGGAAAAGATGATGACCCAATGTTGTCAAATTTGTACAACCTGGTAATATCATCAATAATTCCAGTTGCAAAAACATGTTGAGGATCTTTTAGATCCTTGATTACAACTTGGTGAGGTGAAAAATCTACGGTTTTACCTTCACCTAAATGATTGATTTGATATATTTTTAGAAGGTTATAGGAAATACTTGGAACACGTAATACATCTTTGAAATGACCATTATCTACCTGAATTGTTCTAGATCCTACAACACTAAGAGATATATCATCACCAACAAATATTTCCTTGGTGTAACAATCATTTAGAGTAGAAAATATGGCTTTCTCCTTAGCTATATGATAATATTCTCCGGAATCAATAAGCCACTAAACAAAAGAAGAAGTAGAAGTTGCATTGAAGGAGAAACCAAAAGCAGAAAGTGCATGTCCATGAGAAGAAGAAGAAGTAGTAGTGGTAGAATCAATATCGATATTGTGCTTATTCATCGCTGCTTCTAAAGATAAAATCTTCTTGAAACATTTGGACTCATCATGACCATCTTTCCCACAAAAGTTGCAATGTTTGTCAATCTTCTTAATTTTTTATTTTTCTCTTTTGTCACCATTAGGAGTTGAAGATATTTGAGTGGGTTTGGGACCCTTGTTTTTCTTGTTGTTGTGGAAATGGTTTTGCTTCTTGGCATTCTTGGGGTTATCATTTTTTTGGGATACTAAGGCTTTGTTGGAGGTACCTGGAGTGTTGATCACTCCAAGTTGTACAAAATTATCTTTCTCTCTAATCAAAGCATAAAAAAAGGACTCAAGAGTCAGTTTTTTATAAGATTTCCCTATATTCTCTCTCATGGTATAGAAGGCAGATACAAACACAGAATATGCACTACCTAGCTTGAAAATAATAATATAGATGTGATGCTCTTCCTCTAGCTTTATGTTACACTCTTAACATAAAATTATAAGTGTTTTAAACTTAGATAGATAGTCTTCAATGAAATAAAAATCATTTGGACTTAAATTCAATATCTCATTTTCTAACCGATGTGCTCGAATAATATTGTGTTTACCAAACACAAATTAAAGATTTTCCCAAGATTCATTGGGGTCATTAATTTGTTGAAAGTGGAACCTTAAATCAAGAGATGTGGAAATTTTGATTAGTCCACATGCTTCATCATTCCTATTAGCCAATTTAACTTTATTTTCATCATCATTGGGTTATTTTTCCTTTCCCAAGGTAATCTGATATAGGCCTTTACTTCTTAATAAATCTTCCATATGGAATTTCCATTGGAAATAGTTTATGATGGTAAGAAAAATATCATTGGAAGAATCCATATTAAATATGTAGATAATATGGATTTAAGAATTGAAACTAATGATCTGGACGGAAAGATCTCAAAAAATTAGGTGGTTTTTAAAAAAACAACAATGAAAATGAACTCTGGATGTGAAAGTTATATCATTTTAAAACATGCATAAATGGTAACCAAGGAGCCACATGGAAATTAAAAGTTGGTCCACATGGTGATATCCCTCCAAATAACCTCACTTTTGCAAATAAGTTGCTTTATGAAGTGACCCAGTTTTCTAAAAAGAAGAGGGGATCACTTTTACAATGAAGTTACTTTATAAAAGAAAGTTGCATACAAAATAAATAACTTTAAAATAAAATATTAAAGCTACTTATAGTAATTCACTTGTATACTTGAAGTGAAATACACTTTAAAATGTATGCATGAATTTTTCAAAAAAAGTAACAAAAAGAAACTTGAACTCAACACCTCTTACTTAATAAGGCAAATTTTAACCAAGTGAGCTAGAAAAACATATTGTATTGTTTAGGAGGATTGTTGTTGTTGGTGGTGGTGGTAGTGGTGGTGGTGTCCTTGGAGGGCATGATCATAAAAACCATTTTTCACAAAAGAAAAAAATTTCGCTTCTCAATCACAACAAGGGTTAGATCTCGGTTTTCTTACCCGAAAAAAACACTTTTTCCGATTTTTTTATGATTTTTTGAGATTTCACAAGACGCGAGGAAAAAAGAATACCCAGATACAAAAGAGTAGAAACCTGAAAACAAAAAATATAAAACTGAAATAATACTCTGCAAAAATTTAAAAGGGGCGTATTCAGACTTTATACCTCAGAATCTGACTAAAATGGTTGTATCTTGGGTAAACAAAAACCTTTTTGAGTGAAACGAAAAGTGCCACTAACTGAAGTGAGAAATCTAGATGCAATGGAACAATCCTCTCAGCCTAGAAATGTATGAAAATGGAAGAAACAAGAGATGATGCAACTTGGATTCACGATCTCGATCTACAATGGGAGCGGGTCTTCAAACAGGCTTTGATACCATGTTCGACGACACAGGTATTATAACAGAGGACGAACATATTCAGTAACCACTCACACAAACAGATCAAATATCAACACATCAATATTTTTATGTGGTAAAATCCTTACAGGGAAACATCCATGGCCCTAGCTAATGCAACCACTTGGAGCAATTTATTAAAGCAAAAGAAAATATTACATAGATATTTTACAACAAAGTTTCTCACAATC
>SNQJ01S0178241.1:5504-19701 GCA_010110895.2 Picea sitchensis | reverse complement strand
CATTTTCAAATGATTATAAACCTAAAAAAAAGTTATTCGGAGCTCAATATATTTTCGAATACGAGTAAATATCCAACAATTATTCTTACAGATTCGAATGACTATAATTCTTTTAACAATGGTTCGAAGCATAGTACATAACTGAAGACAATAAATACCAATTGTACTAAACACCATATACAATGAGGACCATAAAATATCTAGTAATTGATCTTTACATATTCGAATGTTTATGATTCTTAATCAATTATTCAAAGCACAATTGTTGGCACAAAAGTGATCAGACCAGGGTCCTCTTACAGTTACCAACAAAAGGTACCGATGTAGTCTAGTGCAATGGCATTTTCATCTTTACGAAAGGGAATAAGTCTCACCTGAAGTGCAACTCAGAGGAGAAAGAGAGGGAAGGGTAAGGAGAATACTTAGACAAATCTCTGAAGCATCAAGATTCATGTTAGTCTTGTGCAAGATAGATTAAACCTGTAGTAGTTATGAACATTTCCTATCTGAGAATAAAGAAACAGAGTTGCATCACCATTCACAAGGAAGCAATTAAGCATATCAGACATAAAAGATAATACATAGTAGCATTCAAGAGAATCAGAAGACTAAATACACAAGATATATTTAGAAAATTCGGGTCTCCCATGATATTATCATATAATATGTTTCTTCTCAAAATACAAGATCATCTTGAGTTACAGATATAATAGGCCATGCCAAAGATCATAGCAAGTACTTCGTACTCCTATGAGACAAGGTTATCTCAGTCCCTTTCTCTTCCCAACATTGCAGTACTATATGACTCTATTACATTATCAATCTGGTTTCTAACCCATAACTCAGAACTTGGCTAAACTAACAACATGAACTACAACAACAATGACTCTAGCAACAACAACCCCAACAACCTAGCAGCCCTTTACAATAATATTTCTCCCATATATGTATAATTGGATTTAGGTTTTTCGGTTGAGAACCCAATAGTTCTCTCTTCTTCTTGATCTTGTTGCAAATTCTTTCTTCAAAACTAATGTTTCCTTGTCCTTCCAACCACTTTTTGTTTCTTCCTTTAGTCCGTTGTCCAACTCGCTTGTGCAAATTATGTTCACCAAAATGAAGCTACAACATAACTTGCACAACTTCTATCCATCAAAATGAAGGGCCCAATAGGTTCTGACCAGAATCCTTGACTCGCCCCAAGTCAAGTCTTTAGCTCTTCCATGGTCTCTGGGTTTTCTTGTTGTTTATCCTTGACTTTCAGTTACAGACTGCTTCCACTTCTAGCTTGGACTATTTCTGCTTTATCTTCTTCAAACGAAGGGCCCAATTCAGGTACCAGTTCCAGGTATTTCTTCCTGATGTCCTGGAAGTTTCCAACCTTGTCCTGCCACTTTCTGGCAAGCAGTGAAGCTTCGACAACAAATTGTTGGGTGGCGTCTATAGTGCATTATTTTGGCATGGATGCAACTAGAGAGTTCCATTTCAAGTCAACTATGGAGTCCACTTGGTGTGCTGGACTACAGATCAAAATTCTCTTAGTTCTTTCTTGGCCACTGTTTGAGCTTCAAACTGTGCATTCAGATCATTGTCCACCTGCTGGATCTTGTCAAATTTCGCTTGTTGTTCCAACGGATCCAGGGTGTTGGTTGCTTCTTCATTAGGTGATTGGATCTTCAAGTGCAGGTCCTCCAATGTTTTGTTTCACCTCAAAATAATTCTCATATAATCACTAACCTCTTTGAAAATTGTTGTGCACTTTGCAGTCCTTTTATGCAAGGTCACTCTTGCATTGTTTCCTTCCAAAACCACTTTTTCCAGTTGCTCTTGTAGCTTCTTGGGTTGTAGTTCATATTCTCTTTTACTTTCCTACAATTGTACTTCAATATCTTTCAATCGTTCTACCAGCTCAAACCAGGCTACTTGAATTAATTTGATTTGTTCCACAAGCTCACTTGTTGTGTTGGATTCTATCCATTAAGGCACTATCTGTTTGATTGTTGTACAAGCCTCAGTTAGTTTTACCTTTACTTTTTCTACCTTCTTCTCTACCTGAATATTTAAATATTCCTCATGTGTTCTTCATGTTTGCGTGAGGAGTCCTTCTTGTTTCCAGAAGTCGGCTTCTCATTCTACCTATTAGATCCTCTACTCCAATTTCTCGATTGAGGCTCTGATTAAGCCCACTAGATGCGATGTCGACAACTGAGCGACTTTGCCAGATGTAATAGTGGCATCTAGGGGTAATCGAACTTGTAGTGGTAGTCCACTAGCCATCGAATGGTTTGAGGGTGTCTCCACTTCTTCTTCCCCTGGGGATGGACCCTGCAATTTCTATGCAAGATTGGTTTTCATAGTTGCTGGAAGTAAGGGGAGAACCTATGACTTTGCCAAGAAAAGTTGTAGTAGCTCTGCACACTGTTGTGGATTATGGAGTACTGACTCCAGCTATTCTTTTAGGGATGTTTTTCTCTGTTTGGATGTTGTTTGGGGTTATGTGTGAACTGGTTGTGTTCTTGTCTCTATATGTAATGAAACTTCTAGATTCTTGCTTCTAGTAATTGGAATATCAACACTGACTGTTGAGAGAGGACTCTGGGTTATTTGAACTTGTGGTATTGGAGTAAGTGGTGGGAATTCTAGTTGCTTCGTCTATGCTGAGGGCAAAGTGACCATAATGGGTAAACTCGGAGAAACTGGCTGGCTCAAGGATGCAATAGTCGAGGTAGGTGATTCTTCCACATGCTCAAATGGTTCAGGGAATTCTAATTGCATTGGTTCGGGCAAAGTGGCTCGCCAAGGAAAAATGGTTTCTTGCGGTGGCGATGGGGCTTGGTTGGTAATGAGGGTCATGTATGTATTGGAATATGGCTTGGGGTCATCTGTAATGTTAATCACAGTCTGGGAAGAACAAGTGGCGTCTCTGGTACAAGGTAGAGTCAAGGATATTGGTTGTGGATTTATCACTTTGGCCAGGGAAACCCCTGTTTGAGGTTTCTTTACCAAGACATCTCCTATAAATGAAACAACAAGAATCTCATTCAGATCCCTACCTAATAAAATGACATGTTCTGGAAGCTGTGGAAACACTGGCAATGTCCTCGTCATCCGCTCTAGGGGTTCCTCATCCTCTCCTTCTTCGAAGTTCATCATCATTTGGACCTTCTGCTTCTTTTCTGTCAGGCTGGAACTCGACCCTACTCCTTCCTGCCCCTTTTTCTTCAAGAGCTTTGGTCGTAAGAGGTAATGCATACCAGATTTGTGTGGGTTGCGCTTAACACCATTCCATGAAATTACTTCCTTATCAAAGGCCTCTTCATCCAGATAGAAGGGTAGTGTCCTAGTGTGGAAATCTGCAGGCTTCACATGACTCAACCAAAAATAATTGTAGTGGCAGTTTAGCACAAAGGCTATGTTTTGTGTGTTCAAATTTAACATCTCCTATGGTATGCGCAACCATTGAGTTGTGTCGATGAGTTGGTTGTACCACTTCAGGAATGATGCATTTTTTAACTCCATGTTCTCTGAGTCTGACCTTGAATGCCAAGGTTCAAACATCTTGGTTAGGCTCCCCTTATCTGTAGTTGTCAATTGTCTTCCTGTGGGTGACCGTCATTTCCACATTGTAAATGCAGTGATAAAGTATCCATATGTGAAAGTTCCTTCTTTCTCTTAAGCTTCCTCACAAGCAACGAGGAGATCCTATAGAAAATAGTTGCACCAGTTAAACACTGCTTCGTTGGCACAAAAGTCCGCTATAGAGAGAGTTTCTAAAGTACATTCTCTCTTATAGTATGAACGCATCACCTTACTAGCGATCACGTAACAGGATGTCCAGACCATATCTGGTAGAATTGGCTCAATTTCGGTTGTGCATCCGCCTTTATGGGTATAGAATTTCTCATACAGGATGACTTCTCCCTTCTTCTTCTTCCCATGCTTACTTGGGCCTTGGAATCCTTTTTATACATCTTCACCCTCAAGGGAAAATACGATGAGTTGTTGGATGTCCTCAACATGAATTGGATATCTCTTATCAAGTAAGCTCATGTCATGCACCCAACTGATCATAAACTTGGTGCATCACGCAGCCTCACTAATGGTTCTGAAGACCGGAAAATCCCTTAGGTCCATGATGGTGGAATTAAACAGGTTGATGAATTATGGCTTTGAAACAAACTGCATTCCTCCTATTGCATATGGAGCCAAGTCCAATAACACACTAATATTCATCTGCGGAAACAATACTTGGTCTATCACGTCGAGGTCAAGGAGTTTTAATTGCTCGAATTTCCCCTTGACATTTCCCATGACATCAACCCGGGGATCACATGGTTTTCCTAGAATTGCTTCTTTTGATGCTAAACTCTGGCCTCCTGTTGTTCTTGGCATGTTGGCCCTGGATTGCTGAAAAAATAGACAAGATGAGTTGGGCGTCGAGGTCACAACTGGGGAGCAGAGGATTTCACATAGAGATGAGGGTGCAGATAATTCAAAACCAAATGGTAGCTAACAACAAACAATGAGTCTCATTCCTCAAGTTCAAGGGATATTATAAGTTGGATAACTAGAAAACTATGTAATCGCTCATAAAGACACTCATCATTAGGCCAACAACGCAATCTCAAGCTTAGGTGTCTGATGGCACCAATAATAGGGTAAAATCTATAGGGTGATCCTAGACTTAATGAATGGAATGACAGGGACATGGTCGACCTAAGGGGGATTTCCGTTTCAATTGTTGAGAATCTAAGCAGGGATATTAATGGAATCTATGTGTATCATGCCTTTATGGATTGATGGAATGTTTTGACGAGTTACTCTAGCTACCATAATGGGTATGACTAGACATAATGCATATGGCACATGGGCTATGATATAGTTTGAATTCTCCCCCCTCTAACCACAGTGGGGGTCCCCGTCACATTTAATGACTTCATTTAATGTAAGGGTGGCTCTTCCAACCCTGGGTAGCCAAGTAAGTGTTTCTGCACATAACCAACACTCATATGGGGAAAAAAATATGTCATTGTGCCAATATGCACACTCCGATGTTATTAACTGAATTAAAGAAATTATAGAAAATCAAAATCTAACTATTGTACAAGATCCCTTGGATTGGAGAAACAATCATTTGGATCAATCATGAGAAATGTAGGGCTTCAGGGGGGCACCATTCACCCAACCTTGTCAAAGGATACCATCTAGTTGCACTAGCTTGACTGCACTAGAGTGTCGGATTTATGCAACTATAAATGGACCCAGCCAATGCATGCACAACTTGTCTGGATGCTTCTGATATCGACTTTCATAGAGTAGTACCTTATCCCCTTGTACAATCTTTTGGACTTAATATGCCTATCATGCCAATCTTTCTGTCTAGCTTTCAACTGACTGATGAAAATCCACTAGAAATCTCACTTCCTCAAGTTCCTACAAGTCTCCAATCCTTTGCGCAACTGATTCGTCATCTGTCATGTGTGTATCCTATGTTATATAAAGACTAGGGGTGATAAACTCTGCAGGTACAAAAAATTATTTTCCATAAACCAACTAAAATTGGGTGTTCCTGTGTAGCTTCTTTGTGGTAATCCTGTAATCCCACAAGACTGCTATAAATCTATCATCCCAGTCTTCCCTGTTTGTGCAACATACTTTTATCAGTACTCTTTCCAGAATTTTATTGAATGCCTCCACTATACCATAAGCTTGTGGATGGTAGGGACTGCTCTTGTGGTTTTGTATAAGGAATTATGTTGTCAACTTTGTGATTGGGTTGTGGAGTAAGTTTATGGGAAGGTCCCTATACTGAGGAAGTCAATAATTTCTTCAAGATACTCTGGGATGGCCTCAATAATAAATAGGTCCGCATATGGGAGTTGATCATCCACTGCTCCACCACTTTCCCTTGATTCCAACCTAGAAAGGTGATTTGGACCCACATTGCATCTTCCTGGTTTGACAATTACTTCGAATGAAAACTCTTGAAATAGTAGTAACCACCTACAAATCCTTCCTTCAAGTATTGGTTTATTAACTAGGTACTTCAACGCAGAGTGGTCAGTAAAAAACTTGAAATGAGAGCCTAGCAAATAGTGTCTAAACTTTTGTAATGCATAAATCATGGCTAGACCTTCCCTTTTAGTGGTTGTGTAGTTGTGTTCAGCATGCATAAGTTTTTTGCTGGAAAAATAGATAGGGTGGTCCATATTTCCTTCCCTGGGTTGTACTAAAATGGCTCCCGGAGAAATACCTGATGCGTCTACATGTACATGGAATTCAATTTCCCAATTTGGAAATATCAAGATAGGTGTAGTACTTAGTTTTTCTTTGAGAATGTCGAATGCTTTGTCACATTCTGGTGTCCACCAAAATAGTTTAGACCTCTTCAACAATTTTTCTATAGGTGTTGTGATAGTTTCATATCTTTTGTTAAACCTATAGTAATATCCTATATGTCCTAGTGTAGAGAGAAATAGTTTTGCACTTGTAGGCAGCGACATGTTCAAAATGACCACAACTTTAGCTAAGTCTACCAGGACTCCTTTTTTGCATACAATATGGCCTAGCAGATTGCCATGTGGTACACAAAATATGCACTTTCTTATATTCATAGATATATGTAATTCATGACAACTATCAAACATTAACCAAAGTATCCCTACATGGTCTTTTAACATGCTATATATTGTCCAACCATCCATGCACACTTCTACAAACTTATGGATGAACTCTTGAAATGTTGTTATTACGATCAGAGAGAACACTGCAGGGGAATTATTTAAGCCGAAGGGAAATACGTTGTATGCAAAAGACCCCCATTCAGTTATGAATTTGGTATTCTTATTATCTTCCTCTGCAATTCTGACCTGGTGATATCCTGAGAATCCGTTTGTAAACGAATAAGATTATTTTCCTGCGACCTGATCTAACACATCGTCACTGAAAGGTGTTGGAAAACGATCATGCACATATGCATAATTTAGTATTCTATAGTCCACACAGACCCAAATGTCTTATGCGTCTTTCTTTCTTTGGATAACTATGGGGATAATCCACTCTTCTTCTTCAATTTGGAAAATAAGTCATGCCACAAGCATTTTGTCCACTTCCTTGACATTCTCTTTTATTTTAGGATTAAGGCGGTATGTTCTGTGCTTCATAGTTTTTGAGTTGGGTTCTAACTTGATTTTCATTTCTCCCATGGCTGATTTTTTACCTCTCAATTCTAAAAACATTTTCGGGAATAAGTCCTCATACTCCCACAACAAGCTATGTACTCCATTCATAGTTTGTTCATCCCAGTAATCTCCTATGGAAGCTATCTTTGGATGGTCTATACTCCCTATATTAACTTTCTTCATCTTCAGTGGATGGTTATAGGAGCTATCGGTGTGACTAGGTATAGTATCCTGATCTCTCTATTGCCTTCCATTTCTTTAATAGTTAAGTTTCTAAGATCTTCTAAGTCATCAGGTTTTTCCAGGTCTTTCTCAACTTTGCAGCAAGGTATAGGTATCTTATTAGATTCATGACTTAGACTAGACTAAATAAATTGAACATGGTCAACACATACTACTGGACTTGATCTCCTTTTGCAAATGTCAATAAAAAAAAATTCTTCGATTCTTTGAAGGACTATGTTGAGCTCAGGGTACTTACTTGTAAAGGAGAATTCCTTGCAAAACTGATCTTGTAATGTCTGCCAATAGTTTTTTTGTCATCTGGTCTCTTTATATATGTGCCAATATTTTGGGATTGGACCCAGTGAATGGAGAAATACTTGAACCCATAGGTGAGAGGGTACCTTCAAAACTTGCCACTGCTTTAAGCAATGCTCAATATGCACTTTAGGGTCAGACCATCCGTCAAACAATTGGATATCTCAAAAATCTATATTCATCTCTTCTTTCAGTTGATCCCTATTTTGGAATCGACATCGGATGGCTTGCTTCGCATATTCCCACTCCATAATCAAGGCTTTATGAGTAGCCCACCATCTAGCAGGGGTATCTTACAAGGCTAAGTAAAGAACAACGATCCTTTGATCCATTGTTATTTTCTCTTCCATGATGGTAATAAAATTGTGTACCTATGAGGTACCATCATTTGTTGGGTGTTCTCTGACCTCGGTTCCAATCCATCTCATTGCTATGACAATTGCGCATCATCTTGAGAAACATTCATACGAGCCTTCCTACCAACTGTCAAATGCTAATTATGAATCCTCGTCAATAGAATATATGCGTCTTCAACTTACCGATCCATCTGCAGTGGGATTTATGTAATTCGGTCTCATTCCTGTTGTATGGTGCATAATTTGTCAAGAGCATCTAATTCCATATTGTTTTCCATTGGTTCAGTGTATCTAGGCTCTAAGTATGGATCTAAGGGTTGAACTAAATTTATCCCATCCGCTTCAAATGTCATTATGTCCCTCTTTAAATTTATGATAGCATAGTTTTCGTATGCTCAATCAATTCCGAGCAGAGAAGGGTAGGGATCCTTATCTCCCATGATTTCAATTACTTCGAAATTGGTTGTGGTTTTAACTCCCGCAACATATATTTATACATTTCCCATCCTTCCTACTGGGAAAATGGAGTACTGGTTTTCCATTCTCGGCTCGATGGGGGAATATACTAACTAAGGTTTTCCCAAATCTTCCCAGGTCTCTTTGGGTAGGATGTTAACATCAAATCCAAAATATAGCATGACATCTTTGATTTCAAAATCATCTATCTGGGCTTCTAACCTAAACAAATTTCTTGTTCACACCTTTCTTCTTTGTATTCTTTGGGTATTTTTCTCAGGGAGGTTGGTCCTTACTATGGCTTATGGGGTTTTGTCATTTCCCTGTATTAGGTAGAAAGTGTTGCACAATTTCTCTGTAAGTTGGTCATCCCATAGGATATCAAAGAACAATTGAAACTAGACATTGATTACACTTTGAGACTATTTGGGGTGTCTCTTTGGAATTACAGAGTTTCTAGGTGTCGGTGGTCAGGTAGGGGCTTGAACTAATTTAGTTTGAATGGTGACTTTAGGGGAATTTTCCTCTATTTATAGAGTAGGGATACTCTTAAATAATTATATTTCATATTTGAAGAACAATTTATGTTTCAAAGGGTCATAATTGTCATCCTTGGGAGCTTCTTTCTGAATCTTGGGTTGATTATCGACATCTACCTCAGTTTTTTCTCCTCCAAGAGTACTGATGTTGATATTAGGTAGTTTTCCTTCAATTCCCCTTTATATTTATGATCCTATGAAGTTAGCTCATCGTTGACAGACCCAATATTCCCACTTCGCAATTAGTTCTAGGCAGTCTTTGGTTGTGTCCCCATTAGTTCTAAAGTGAGAGAACCACGGTCGTCTTAGGTGAGGGAATTCTCTGGCTAAGTGACCTTGTTTGTTGCAATTGTAACATCTACTTGACCCTCTTCCTCCATTTCTCCCTCCTCTGAATCCACCTCCAAACTCTCTTCCATGACCTCTTCCAGGTTCTTGTGGGGTTTCATATATTTTGAATGTTGTCTGATCTAGTCTTTCAGCCAACGCATCCAATCCTCTACATTTATTTGTATCATGTGTTGTAGATGTGTTGTAGATGCCCATTTTATTCATCCTTAATAATAAATTCAATAGTAAAAAACGATTTATTAGTTGATATAAACTTTATTTAGATTTTCCTTGAGAATTCATTCATGGAAAGAATGGTGATATTTTTGGACATGGTTGTAGAACCTTTTCTCTTAGTGTAATCCCACTTGGTCATAGTTCTATGAAAGATATCTTCACCCACATAGAGCTTCATGGACATCAGTCTTGCAAAATGATTATCCTCATAAGAACCCTTCAACTAGACTATGTTTGGTTTCCTAATTAGATGGTGCATGATATATACCTCCCTTCTAACATCGTCTTTATCACCCTTGTCATCTTCATCATTTAAAATCATATCTTTCATGTTTCTTGTTCAACCTAGTATATGTCAACATTGTACTTCCACTAAGCCCCTTAATAGGTTAATGTCCTAAACTTTTTCTTGATGTGATTCCATATCCTTTACTTGACATGAATGACCTCTTTGGGTAAATATTTATGTTATGTTCTCAATGTTAGACCCCTTCAATGGTTCACCTTTATCTTGAGAAAACACTTCCCTCTTGTGATAACTAATTTCTATGAAAGACAACATTCTTGTGCTTTTCTGAATGAATTAGCACTTAACCAAAATGTTGCATCATCCAAATACAACCACATATTTTTTTTATTGGTGGAAATGATCCTTTTTGTTGGTGGTTTATTCAAATATCTAGCTCAATGTCGAGAATATCAAAATGATGTATAATTTCCTAAGCATAGGCCATTCCTAATGTATGCTAAGAAAATCATGACAAGCATTGGGGTGCTTCATTGATTTGCATGATAAACANATCCTTAATAATAAATTCAATAGTAAAAAACGATTTATTAGTTGATATAAACTTTATTTAGATTTTCCTTGAGAATTCATTCATGGAAAGAATGGTGATATTTTTGGACATGGTTGTAGAACCTTTTCTCTTAGTGTAATCCCACTTGGTCATAGTTCTATGAAAGATATCTTCACCCACATAGAGCTTCATGGACATCAGTCTTGCAAAATGATTATCCTCATAAGAACCCTTCAACTAGACTATGTTTGGTTTCCTAATTAGATGGTGCATGATATATACCTCCCTTCTAACATCGTCTTTATCACCCTTGTCATCTTCATCATTTAAAATCATATCTTTCATGTTTCTTGTTCAACCTAGTATATGTCAACATTGTACTTCCACTAAGCCCCTTAATAGGTTAATGTCCTAAACTTTTTCTTGATGTGATTCCATATCCTTTACTTGACATGAATGACCTCTTTGGGTAAATATTTATGTTATGTTCTCAATGTTAGACCCCTTCAATGGTTCACCTTTATCTTGAGAAAACACTTCCCTCTTGTGATAACTAATTTCTATGAAAGACAACATTCTTGTGCTTTTCTGAATGAATTAGCACTTAACCAAAATGTTGCATCATCCAAATACAACCACATATTTTTTTTATTGGTGGAAATGATCCTTTTTGTTGGTGGTTTATTCAAATATCTAGCTCAATGTCGAGAATATCAAAATGATGTATAATTTCCTAAGCATAGGCCATTCCTAATGTATGCTAAGAAAATCATGACAAGCATTGGGGTGCTTCATTGATTTGCATGATAAACATCCTTTTTCTTGGAAAAATGATCGTATACATGGTAATCTAGCACTTAGACCAATTTCATCTTCTTTATTTATCTAACCTTGACCTGCCTATGAACTTAACCATTTTTTGATCTAATTTTTTTATCATACCTCCCTTTCTTAGGAGGCTTTCTATCCCTGATCACTTATTTATATTATATGGATGTAAAGACATCATTTATGAATTGTGAGATAGAGGGGCAAGTGCATATCAATCAATCTACATGATTTTAGCTACATGACTAAGATTCTATGTAGACAATTTGAAGAAGGCCATGCATAGGTTGAAGAAAGAATCATGTTCTTGGTACTCATCGATTGATAGGTTCCCTTGTGTATTTCATGAATACTCAACACAATATTTTCTTTGTAATAAATACATTAAGCTACTTCATGGTTGAGCAAGGGCATATTAATTTGAATTTTGAAAATCATGTTCTCCACTACTTAAAGGACACATTTCATTATGGGTTGAAGTATATTAGGGATAATGAGTTTACGTTGCATGGATTTGTGGTTCCAAACAACTAGGTAGGTCATGTTGGTGCCAAGAATAGTAGTTTAGGGTTTTGTTTCAATGTGGGGTAGAGGTATCGTCTTCTACTAGTTGTGAGTCTATTTGGATTCACAAAATGATAGCATATCTGATCAAGTATGTGTTGTATCGAATATTTATGTACAATGATAGTTAGTGTTTCATCGAACTCTCTAAAAATCTAGTCTTTCATGATCTCTTTAAAAATATAGGCATTTAATACCATTTCCTTACAGACAGAGTTTATAAGAGAGTATTGTTTCTTAATATTTTTCCCATGGATTCATAAGTGGATTTTTTTACTAAACCACTAGAAAGGGGAATTTCAATACATTGAGGAAAATATTTCCTTTGTGGAGAACACCTTTCTTGCAAAGAGGAAATCTTATATTTTTACCATGTTTACTCAATATTGGGTTCTCCTTCCTTATAGTTTGGTAGTAATAGTAGATCCATACCTAGGAGTAGTAGATCCACACCCGAATATGTGTGTGTCACATTGGTGATAGATGAAGCTAAGTATTTTAGTAGTTTACATTGGGAGGATAATTTTTTTCATGTAGACATGTTGGTAGTGGGTGCATGCATGCCTACAAAATGCATGTTTCACCATTAGTTTATTTCTTATTTTAATTTTAAAGAAGGCATAATTGTCTAGGAGCAAAGTCCACATTGAGTCCACATTGAATGATGAGTTTGATATATTCTGTGTGTGACATTGATCCAAAGGAGGCCATTCATCCATTTTGATTTAGTTCAAAGGCTCAATGCATATTACAATGACTTAATCTTCTCTAGTTGGGCACATTATTCATGGAAGTGTTATCCATGCATGAGAACAAGGGAATTAGGGTTAGGCTTTTTGACACTATCACATAAGTTTCATCACAATATGTCTGCATGAATTCCATCTTTCTTATATCTCTTTTTATATAAAAGAGACCTAGGGTGCACCATTAGGATGGTTAAAGAGATTTCATTTTAAGCTATTGGAGTGTATTTATTCTTTTTCATTTTTTTAATATAAAATAGATGTGGTATATAGTTTACATTTATGTATCTTTGTTTCTATTTCCAATAATATGTGTTTGTAGATTAATATATTCAAAAGTTGTTATTTGGATTGGAATTTTTTTGTTTTCTAACTACATTATATTTAGTTTATTATTTTTTGAAAGCATAATTTGCTTACCATGCTTTAGTAATTAACATCTAATTCTCATCTTCATAATAAAAATTAAATAAAATTCCTCCATATACTCTTTCACACAATTAAATTTTTGCATCTATCTAAAACACACCCATTTCTAGTCTGCTAGAAAAACATTATCATTCAAATTGGACACCCTAAGAGAATCACACGATTAATAAGAAAGGATTATGAAGAATATCATGATACGAGGATGTGAAGGACTGTAAGGAAAGCAATGAAGCTAAGGATAAGAGAATTATGAAAGAGATTTATGAAGTACTAAAAGTGTCATCAAATAAATAATTACTTTTAATAGGTAAGTAATAAGATAAGTGAATGGTAAATCAAGTTGGTAATTCAAAATCTAAAGATTGTTATTAAGGCATAATGAGAGAACAACAAGATGACGAAAGTATGAGGGCCAAGGAAAAAGACTAGTTAGAAGTAGAAGAGGTCAAAGTTATATAGTTAAAAATCAGAGAAAATTTTAATGATCCATGCTTAATCTTGAAGCATATAAAATTGGGTGAATCTTATTAATTCTTAAAATGTCAAGAACAAGTGTTTGGCTATCTATTTTTAAAACCAGTGAAATTTATAAATATTTTGGCTAATTTTTAGAAAATATTAATAATTTGTTAATAAAATCATTTTATCCTATAAATTTTGGGTAAATTATTTTTGTAAACAATAAAAAATGGTGGGTTGTTTTCAGAAAAAAATGGAAATTGACAAATCATTTTTGAAAAAAAATTTGAAAATTAATCTCAAAAAGATAACCCCTCATTTTTTTTTATGTTGCAAATTATGTTTGGAAAGAAAAGACCCAAAGAAGTGTTTAGGGACAAATTTATACTTATTATAAATATTATTGAAGACTTAGAATGAGTTCATTGGTTCCCTCTTCTCAAATATCTATGAATTTATAAGGTGTTTCCATTTTTACATCTTCATTAGAATCTTTGTTATTTTAACTACATAATAACAATAATAATGTAATTGTAAGGTCATGGCCAAGCCAGACACCAAGTTGGTGTATGAGACCCCCTTGTTTGTGTTGTTTTTTCTTCATATGAGATATGATCGATATATTATTACAATGATGAGTGTTTCATATATAGGGAACATATGGTGAACATCCATGAAAGGATGTGTCCCTTGGATAATCAATAAGTATTTATTATTATCATTTACTTATTA
>SNQJ01S0178239.1:11057-27176 GCA_010110895.2 Picea sitchensis | reverse complement strand
GTAGACATCAATAACCCCTGGAGTCAACACTCCACCAGGTGAACTTGTGGGAGACTAAGGGCTTCTAAGGAATAAGGCCCCTGCCTTATTGCACGCCCCTTAGAATCATCGTGAGTGACTGTCACAGTCTGGCCTCACGGCATCGTGGGTCCTCTCGAAATAGGTAATCGTTATCCTACAGTTCGAGCCATGGCAAGAGTGCTAGTAGGTCGTGGCAGGGATGTTGACCACACCTCTCCCTCAACCTCTCTGGTAGTCGTGTGTGACCCCTTTACTCCATATGTGAGTCTGGTCGGCAAACTATCGTCAGCCTGCATCATCAACAAATCATGTTAGAACATGTCCACATCATATCATCTAATCAAATGTATTAATATCACAGTAAATCAATCAAACCCCAAAAGCACACTCCCTGACTCGATCCGGAGTCCAAGGGTTCCATCAATGTCTCTGCATCCTCAAGGTCAAAAACCCTACACACTCAGTAAAACCGAGTCAATAGCACCTGTCTATGTCAATGTAGTAAAACAACATGTCATCTACCCATGACGCATCATAATCAAAGTCAAATGTTTTAATATCATAATAATCTGGATCACTTGTGAGCAAGTGTCCTCAAAGAATAAGTTCGCTCAGTGTGCCAGAGCGGGATGTTACAAGAAGCATTTAATAATCATACCAACCTTGTGCATTACAATGACAAGAACCATGATTGATTGATTATTGATATAACCATTGTAATACCTTCATGTTAAGTTGGAGTTAAATGCTCAAGTGAAAGTTCAATAATTAACTTTATCTCAATCTTAAAATTGATCATAGTTGTCGTATGGACATTTCCATAATGGGTATAGTTCAAAGTTATTCATGTAAATTTGAGAAACATTATATTATTGTGATAAGTAATTAGCTACTAATATGTATATATATCATTAGATAGATTATTGATGGTTCCAGATTAATAGAAACACTTGATAAAAATTTAATTAGTTAACCAACTTAGTGTAAATTTAGTTTGTTGTGTAAATTTAGTTCGTTGTGTAAATTGATGATTCTAGGCTTGAATTACAAGATAGAAATTGGAGTATTGGGATTTAGATACTTCCTTGTTCCTCAGAATAGTCGCACATCCTAAGACCTTAAATGGTCAAAATCAATCGGATGAATCATGGACTTGAGCGTTGATCATTTGTCTTGAAGGTCCTAAACTTGCAGGTAGGTTGGGCGGGAAGACTTCTTCATTTTTCATGTGATGTAGTTGATCTAGGAATAGTAATGATGTTGTATTTAAATCTTGTTGTGTATTGAGATAGTTGAGAAGAGATTGTGTATGAAAAAATGTTGTATGTTAATTGTGTAACATTTGTTTTATCCGATGTTATTTTAAAATATATAATATATATATAAAAAAATTCACTATTGTACTCACTTACATTATGTTAAACGGATGGGTCATTACATATGGTATCAGAGCGGGTTCAACCCTACGACTTTGGATCGTTACGCTTTCCACTAAGATTATTAAAAATGTATCACTAATAAATTTGAATTTTTCCATGTGGGTAACCATGGTTAAAGGACGCAGGTGAAATAGACGTTGTGGTGCGGGAGGAAGAGTTGTGCTTCCTCCGATAGTATCCATGCCAAAGGGATCTAACCCTGAGGGAGATGAGAAAACTACTGAGTAGGAGCAGGTTGTTGTGGGATATGTGGTAGGTATGATGAGATCCTTCTAGAGGATGTCAAAGGAACTGATCAATCACCTAGACCAAGATAAGGGAAAAGTGTTTGTGCCCAATGGGGGTTTGCAACGTGCTCCAGCTAGTAGTAGTAGTATACACAGAGAACTCAAGAATGTGAAATTTCTCGATTTCATGGGTGTTGTGGACGGCTTAGTTGCCGAAGAATGGTTGGATAACATGACGATGTGCTTTGCACTTCGTGATTACACCTCCAACATGAAATTCTGCATGGCGGTCTTTCAGCTAAAAGGGAGTGCTCTAATTTGGTGGAAGACACTCCTACCTCAACTAAACATGGTCATTGAAGACATGTCATGGGAATTGTTTGAGGAATGATTTCGGAAGAGGTGTTTGTCGAATGAATTCATTGAGTGTCAGCTTAATGAGTTCAATGCATTACGCCAGGGTAGTCGAACGGTTCCGGAGTACGAGGAGAGGTTCATGGAACTACTTAGGTATGCTCCACATCTGAACATAGAGAAGTTAAAGGTCAACAAGTTTGTGTTCGCCCTTAACTTCAACATTTTTACGAAGGTGAGGATCCTAATGCCTCAAACATTGCATGATGCATCTCATAAGGCCCTCATAGATGAGGAATAATTGAACAGTGGGGGTTAGGGCGAGACTACTTCTAGACTGGCTAGATAGACGACGTCGGGAGAGTAGCAGTATCAAATACTAGAATGACAGAGTTCTGGGCATCAAGATACGTTCAAAGGACCTATTTTCTCGACACTGAAACAACAGACTCCTCATAAGAGGACTCCTTATATAGCACCACATCAACAACAATAGCGCCGTCCACAACAACAACAACAGTTTAGGCATGTTCAGCAGAATAGACCAGGATCACAGCCTCCTAGGTCAGCAACACCTACTTCAGGGACTAGGAGCAATGGATGGAATACTGGATGTTGGACATGTGGAGAGCCTGTCTGATTGGGAAGGACAGAGTGGCCGGATCATATGGACCCACTATAGTTGGAGATTTGGGCAAGGCCCACAAGATACATGCAGCGGTGAATAACTACCAGACTGAGCACCAATCCACTATGCTCGAGATGTCAGGTATGATCGACGATCAAACTTTTAGTATTTTAATAGATCCAGGAGCTACAGAGAGATTTATTTCAAGTGCAACGCTAAAGAGAATTACGGTAAAGGCAATCGAACAGGACAAGCTCAAATACGTAGAAATGGCATCAGGTGCAAAACATAAAGTCGGAGGAAAGGTTATGGATTGTAGCATTAACTTGGGTGATTTTGTAACTAAGTCCAACCTATACGTCATGATCTTAGGATATTATGACATAGTGATAGGCATGGACTGGATAGAATCGCATGATGTGATACTTAACTATAAGACGAAATAATTAAGTTTGATGAATGATTTGGGACAGAGTAGAGTAATTGTAGGAAGAAATTAGGGAGTATCCTTGAGGTTTATTTCTTCCTACCATTGCAGAAGAGTATGTGCAAGGGATGCAAGTTGTATGGAATCTTAGCGTTAAATGAAAAGGGTGAGGAAGAAAGATTAGAAAACCTTCCAGTAGTACAAGAGTTTGCAGACATATTTCCAAAAGATTTGCCAGGTTTACCGCCCAAGAGAGAGTTGGAGTTTACAAGACTTGAAACCTGGAACTAAACCAATAGCGAGAATGCCTTATCGGATGTCGACACCGGAATTGTAGGAGTTGAAAATGCAATTGAAGGAGTTGTTGGATTTGGGAATTATACATCCAAGCGTATCACCTTGGGGTGTGCCAGTGATTTTTGTGAGAAAGAAGGATGGATCATGGAGACTTTGTATTGACTATCGTCAATTGAACAAATCTACGATCAATAACCAATATCCTTTACCAAGGTTTGACTATTTGTTTGATCAGATGAAGGGAGCAATGGTGTTTTCGAATATTGACTTGGTGTTTTCGAATATTGACTTGAGATCAGGATATCATCAATTATGGATTAAGGAGGAAGATATCCCTAAGACCACATTTAAGACGAGATTTGAACACTATGAGTTTATTGTTTTACCATTCAGTTTGACGAACGCCCTAGAGGTATTCACGAGTTTGATGAATGGGGTGTTTCGTGAATACTTGGACAAGTTTGTTCAAGTATTTATTGATGACAGAATGGTTTATTCTCGGACGAAAGAAGAGCATGATGAACACTTGCAATTGGTTCTACAATGTCTAAGAGAAAACAAATTGTACGGGAAGCTATCGAAATGTTCTTTTTACCAATCAAAGATTCATTACTTGGGACATATCATATTTGGTGAAGGTATCGTTGTGGATCCAGCGAAAGTAGAGGCCATTATGGAATGGCCAACACTGATGACCATACAAGAAGTACGTAGATTTATGGTTTTAGCAAGATATTACCGATGATTCGTCAAAGGTTTTTCGAAGATAGCAAATCCAATCTCAGAGTTACAGAAGAAAAACAAAAAATTTGTATGGATAGAGAAATGTGTGGAAGCATTTCAAAAGATTAAGGAGTTGTTAACAATAGTGTCGATATTAAAGGTCCTCGACATGGAAAAGGAATTCTTGGTATGAATGAATGCATATAAGGAAGGTTTAGGTGGATTTTTGATGCAACAGGGTCGAGTGATTGCTTGCATTTCTAGGAAATTAAGAAAGCATGAAGAAAACTACGCAACACATGACTTGGAGTTATTAGTGATTGTATATGCCTTAAGAGTTTGGATACATTATCTGATTGGATGAAAATTCAAATTAAAGATAGATCACTATAGCATATATTTACTCAGAGTGACTTGAACGCGTGACAGAGGCATTGGTCAGAATTACTTAGAGAATATGACTTTGAGATTACTTACATTAAATGAACGTTGAACAGAGTAGCAGATGCGTTGAGTCGGAGACCAAGCATATTCTTGGTAATACCTCTTAAGATGAATCTTCGAGAAAAGATTATAAATTTACAGATCGACAATGACTGGTACAAACAAGTTAAGGATAATATTGGACAAAATACCAAGATGGTACCGAAGTTTGAAGGTTATACATTGGACAATGACAGATTATTGAGATATAATGGTAGAATTTATGTACAACCTAATGACGAACTTAGTAAATTGATTTTGAGCGAAGTGCATCGAGCAGTGTATGTGGCTCATCTGGGAGTCACGAAGATGAAGGCATACCTTAAGCCTTTATTCTTCTAGAAAGGAATGAAAGTAGTCATAGTTAGTTACATGGTGAGATGTCTAGAATTTCATCAGGTGAAGGCTAAAAATATATATCCAGCAGGATTGTTACAACCACACGTTATTCCTGAATCAAAATGGGAGGTCATTTCGATGGATTTTATTATGGGATTTCCATTGACAGCAAGGAGGCGTGATTCGATTTTCATGGTAGTTGACACTCTGATAAAGAGTGCACACTTTATTCCAGTACGTACGATGTATCAAGCACCATACATAGCTAGAGTATTTGTTAGCAAGATTGTGAGATTACATGGTGTACCAAGAAGGATCATATCCGATCGAGGATAGATGTTTACACGACAGTTTTGGACTAGTTTTCAAGAAGCATTAGAAACGCAAATGAATTTTAGTACAGTGTAACCTTGAGACAGGCGGACAAATAGAGAGAACGAACCATATTCTGGAGGATATGTTGCATATGTATGTAATCTACCAACAGAAACGTTGGGAATGCTTCTTGCCATTGGTAGATTTTTAATACAATAATAGTTACCAGAGTACGATTAAGATGGAACCATTTGAGTTTCTTTACGGGTGACCATGTTGGACGTCGTTGAGTTGGGATCAACTTGAGGATAGGGTCCTAGTGGGGCTAGAAGTGATCCAATAAATGGAAGAACAAATGCAATCGATAAGAAAAAGGATTAAAGAGGCACAGGATCATACCATCCCAATGTTCATTATGCTATGGCTAGTGTCAGATTTCCCTATTATTTTGGAGCTTCCAAAGAGTTATGGTTTCATTATCCCACAATCTACCATATTCATCCCATAAGACCAAAATGTAGATTTTATCCTATCCCTATTACTATCATCCTCTAATAGCATGTTCTCACTACCTTTCATTAGTTATTCTAGTCCTAAGCCACCTCATAGCCCGATACTTGTACAACACTCTTGCCTATTTTGCAGCTGAGCCAACCGAGAAGCTATTTTATCATGTAACAAGGCCATTTGACTTATTTGAAGGCGCTGATACTTCTTAAATCTGAATATATGTGTTCAAAACCAGCTTTTTACTAGCTTAAGTTATTTTTATTTCCTCTTTTGAAATTAGACTTGGTTGCAGTGATTGACCAATTTTTCCAACCTATATTAAAAGGGATGACAAGACATAGAAGACTAGGAAAAGGGATAGTGCACAAGGAGGGTCATTTGAATGATGGAAATCGCCTAAGTGCATTTTCTAAGAAGGTAATTGAGAGAGGGGAGGGGTACTAAGATATGATCTACAAACAACCGTCGGCAAGGTATAGACCAATGCAATTGCCAAATATGATTGGAAAAATCACACTATAAATATGCAGAGCTTCCCTGTCAACCAATCTGCATGGACTAGAAGCTTTTGACCAACAAATATTGTTTATTCCTTACTACTATTAGCAGTGATAATGTTCTTGAGGCAATGCTTTGTTTACCACAAAGTGAGACTACACAGTGTGTTGCATTAGTGGGTGTTTTACGATTTAACACCACTGGTTCCACTGTTTGTACATTCTACAAAAAGTGTGAGAATACTATACAAATCATATTGTTTACAATTGTAGAGGAGGACATTGTTACAACATAATCAATGTGCAATGGTGGGACTGGATGATACGTTCACTCCGTGCATTCAACCTCCCAATGTTCAATGCAAAATCAGTCTGCAACTTTTGCTATTTTGTGGGTCAATTCCTATCAGCATGCTTTGAATCTCCAGCTAAGAGTCTTTCCTTGGCTAAAAAATGCAGTCCAATTTATTTCATATATGTTGTCGGTTATACTGATTCTTCCTATCAAAGGAATTGGAGACATAATATGGAATCTGTTTTTCTAATAAGCTTTTGGATCTATTCTTATGGAAGCTACAAATATCAAAATGTTGCATCTTTCAAGAATGGACCATAACATAAAAGAAGCTTGAAATCTGTAGTTCGCAGTTTAAAACATTATGAGTTGGAGTCCCATATCTTCTACAGGAATCTGGACCACCTTTAATGATCCATAAATGGTGGGCCTATAGCCTATCCATCTCATCAACACAGACTCTTGTTTTGGAATAAAGTACTTTGTCCTCTGCAATCCATATTAGACTGTAAATGTGCTTCACCATCCTCTATTCACTGGTGTTAGAACCCTGTCCATTACCTCTCAGTGTATGATTTGCTACAACCAACATTGTGAACAGAAATATCTCCCCACTAATCCCAATACTGGGAGAAGACACCCTGCTATGGGTTTGAAATCTAACCAACAACTTGTATCGCATTTTTTTAATTACAAAAAAGCAGCGTCTCTCAGGAAATTGATTACTAACAAAATGCTGATGAACAAGTTTGGCTCAAGGCAATGATTTGTGGGAAGGCTCTTCTCCCAATAACTCAAACCAATGATATGACTTCCATGTCACATGCACTATTATACACCACAGATCGTTGCTCAAGCAATAACCATAACATAAATCACCAAACCCAGTACATCAATGAGAAACGTATTCTGTAGCTGACTATTAAACAATGTAGCATGGGCTGGAGTTATTCCATTTGCATTTATAAAAGGCATGCCTAGCAATAACCAATGACCAAAATACACAAGGAAGAGTGTTGTAGACATTTTCCAGCCAATATATCAGTAATTAAATGCTGTGCAAATTAATTGGATAGCAGTATGTGTGAGCTATGCCCGATGAAGGAGAACAGGGGCAATGTAATCAAGCCAATTTCATAGTCAGACTAAAATCATTGCTCTTCAATTCAAAACAGGAAATTTTAGGGTGAATAAACATAAATCTAAAATTGATTTACTGTAGGAAATTAGCATAGTGAGTTTATGGGCATTGCCCAATGAATGATACAAGAGATGTTTCAAGTCATATATATTCACCAACTCATACACTGCTCTATCTCACAATCGAACCACAAGAGATGAACATCAGAATAATTGGACTGTTGTAAGTAAATGACCCATAGCACACTAATGTTTGTGGGACACTACCGATTAGGTAACAAAGAGAAGAAAGTTAATAGCTATATGTACTCATCGTACGCAACAACTATCTAACTGATGAATAGAGAAATGCAATCACACAAAATAATGCTTTACCCTGGAAACCTAATTTGGGAAAACCAGCTTCAAATCATGATGCTCAGTCTATTATTATCGACAATTATAGAGATTTACATATCATCAGGCTCTCTAGGCCGTTAGTAGTCTGCTCTGCAGGAAAGTCAGAGTCTCTGCCAAAATCTGTAGAAGGAATCCCCTTCCTCATGTTACTGGTGTTTTCTACACATATTGGAGCATTTCCTGGTGGAAGTAAGAAGGCCAGGCATCCTTGACAATTCAACTCCCCCAAACATCAATGCTCCTTTGCTTTATTTTTATTTTTATTTTTTTCTTTCTTGCATCTAGAGAGGTTCCACATTTTGATGGGGCGTAGGTGGCTAAGCGTGTGGCCAGCATTTTGGTCTTTCTCATATGCTGATTAATTTTCTTAGAACTGAGTCTTAGGCCACGTTTGTTTCAGATCACTTAATTAGATGTGTTCTTCAAGTTTTAGCAAATGGAATTCTATGTTTCAAGAATGGTGCATACAAATCTCTTTTGTAGGTGGAAAAGGTGCACCATCTATTGCAAAATAGTGCATTTACTGAAAATAACTTGCCAAGCAAATACTCTTTTAGCAAATTGACAAAGGCCAAGATTCAAGGGATAACAACAACGATAGAGGTTCACAATGCAAAAATTAACTCTAATACATGTCTATATTGTGATAAGCTGAAATACATATGTTGCTAATTACCACAGAAGCTACTTAATTTGATCTAATGATCTCCATCTTACTTCTTCTCGGTATCTTTAGAAAGGCTAACAATCTAGTGATCTCTATCTTACTTCTCAAGATCTTTAGAAAGCCTAACAATCTAGAGGTGATGAAGAAAACTCTGCAAAACGATAAAGTTCATCATAAGTTGATTCAGATAAAATCTTCAAGTTTCCTGAGGAAGATATGGCTAGAAGCAATGCTGAAAATATTGTTTAGGGGAAGATGTATTGTTCCCAAGCAATTTCTGCTAGGAACTAGGGTTTGATGTTTGATGTTTGGTTTTTTGTTTTGAAGATTTTTGTTACAGAAAGAAGTGTTGGTGTGTTTTGCAGAGTTCTTATTGCAGGGAAGACATTACAACAAACACAGAAGACAAGATAATGAAAGAAAGACACAAATATTGCAGCAAAACTTTAGATCTGACCTTTATTTAGTAATATAAATGATCTTCATACATAGATATGTAGATCTGGTAATATGTATATATAGCCTCCGAGACTCCCACAGCTGAATGATGCTTAGGACAAGATCAATTTCTTTCCTTTATAAGCTGAAACCCTCAGAACTAATGCTGATGCACCCCTTTGTGGTTGGATCTGGTGTTGGTGCACCCCCTGACTGGCTGGAAAGGCTCAATAATTCGACCCCCTTTAAGATGGCCACCAAATAACTTGATATCACTGTCAAACTGTAGATCAAGAGTTGTATAGAGCATATGGAGAAAGTTGGGGTTCAAACCCTTAAGTATTCCCTTCAAAACTTAAGCCTCCTCAGTGAAGGTTGTGCCCCTCTTCAGAAATTCGCCCCCCAAGTCACAATATATCAATAAGCAGGAGAATCCTTCATGTAAATGCTGCAAAAAGGCGCTAGAGCACTAGCAATGAACTCCTGAGTATGGATGCAGATCTACTCTCCTTGAAGCAAATCGAACCTTTCTTCTTCTAGTGGTGCACCCCTTCTACTGGAAAAACCCTTAGATCTACGCTTTATCCACCAAATAACTCAATTTTGATAACTTGTGTCTGAGTAGAATGGTGAGGGAGAAATCTTTCACCTCCTTGTCCATGCTTGGACTAGGAACAAAGGAATCTTTCACCTCCTTGTTGATCTCTAGGGTTTATTCACTCAAAACCCTCAAAACATAAGTTGCATAGCTCAATAACTCGAGAATAATAATCAAGAATGAGGAGTGAGGCACCCTCCTCTTCCTTTTATACCTCCACCATCTAATTTTCTGTTGAGTTACTTTTTCATTTGCTAAGGTTATTATTTTAATTTTTCCTTCAAGTTACATAACCGTTTTTCCCTTTTAACTCATGTCACTTTAATATTATAACATTAGTTCTCCTAGTGACATTTCCACACCTCAAATTCCCCTTTTTTACCTTGGACTATAATCTAGAGGGGTATCTAGACTACTAAGTCCTCATGTGCTCATGTCAAAGAGAAGGGGACATTACAGTCTCCCCTACTAGAAATTGATTGCCCACAAGCAATTCCGATCCAATTTGGTGTAATACCTGCGCACTTTCCCAAGTAGCATCTTCTATAGGCTAGTCCTTCCATCTAACCAAATATTCTCTAACTTCTTTGCTCCTTAGTTGTTTCACCCTAGTTTCTATGATCTCTTATGGAATCAGGAGTAGATGCCCTTCTTCATCAACTGCCAACAATTTCTAATTGGCTATCACATACTACCCCAATGCTATTTTTAAGCAGGATACATGGAAAACATTGTGATGATGGAAATTTTAGTTCATATGCAACTTCCCCAATTCTTCTTTACACTTCATAAGATCCATAGAAGCACGGTTTAAGTTTCTCAGCACCACTCTTCTTGATAGATGCTTGCCTGTAGGGTTGCAACCTTAAGTATACCCAGTCACCAACCCCAAAAGTCCGCTCCACCTTCTTTTTGTCAGCATACAATTTTTGTTGGTTTTGTGCTCTATGCAAATTGCCTTTGAGCTCTAGGAGGATGTCCCGGTTAACCTGTATCCACTCATTTTCCATAGGAGCCCTACTATCTCTGAAAACAATCTCCACAAAAGTAAGAGGCTCATAATTGTACAAGGATTTGAAAGGGGACATACCAATAGACATGTGGTGGGTGGTGTTGTAGCAATACTCACCCAAATAAAGCCATTTGAACCAAGCCTTTTGTTTGCTACATAGTTCTAAAGATACCCCTCCACCTATTTGTTTACAATTTCTATTTTCCCACCTGTCTGTGGATGGTATCTAGTGCTACGGGTCAAATCAATTTCCACCAATCTAAATAATTCTTGCCAAAATATGCTCACGAATTTGTTGTTCCTGTCACTCACAATGGTCTTAGGTAAGCTGTGTAACCGAAAGACCTCTCTAAAGAATAATTCAGCCACTTGTGATGAGTTGTAGTCCATGGAGATGGGAAAAAAATGACTGAACTTGGTTAGACGGTCCACTACCACGAATATACAATCCTTACCTTACGCCCGGGGAAGACCTATGATGAAATCCATTGATATGCTTTCCCATTTTCTCTCCGGTATAGGAAGTGGTTGTAAGAGCCATGCTGGATGAGAATGTTCATCTTTATTTTGTTGGCAAGTAGTACATTCCCTGATGTGGCGCATGATGTCTCCCTTGAGTCCTTTCCAAGAGAACCTTTCTCTTATCTGCCTGTAATTCTTAAGAAATCCTTGGTGTCCTGCCACTGGTGAGTCATGGCATGCTTGAAGCACCTTTATTTTGAATGAGGATTCTGGAACTAGATAGATCCTCCCTTTGTAATAAATGATGTCATTCATGACCCTGTACCTGTCATCTTGTAGTTGTCCATCCATCAACTCACATGTAAACTTTCTTTTAGAATACTCCACTAGTAGTTGGGACTTCCAGTGCACTGATATTTCCGTCATGGAATATGCTGAGGGTCTCCTTGATAAGGCATCCGCTGCTACATTATTCTTACCCTTGGCATATTCTATATCAAAGTTGTAAGCTTGGATCTTGATTACCCATTTTTGTTGCCTCTCATTAAGGTCTTTCTAGCCCAAAAAGTATTTGAGGCTATTGTGGTCAGTCCTCACCACAAATTTTGCTCCAACTAAATATTGCCTGAATTTAGACAATGTGTGAATTATGGCCAACATTTCTTTATCATAGATGGTATAGAGCAGCTCAGGACCCCTCAATTTAAGGCTCTCATAGGAAATAGGATGCTTATTCTGCATAAGGACAAACCCAACTCCTTACCCGGATGCATCACACTCTAGTATAAAAGGTTGAAAGAAATTAGGTAGGGACAGTACAGGGCAAGTACTCATCAGTTTCTTCATCCTCTCAAATGTAACCTGCGCTTCATCATTCCAAGTGAGGATTCAATCGAGGGTTGTAGTTCTATTGTAATGTAGGTTTGATTACAGTATTGTTGTGACCAGTTTTAGTTAGCTTCCTTGTTATCCTATTCCCCCTTACGCTGAAAGGCTCGGGCATGGAGGATCCAGTCGAGTTGTTGTAGTTGCATGATAATGTAGGTTTGATGATTATGCTACTGTGACATATCTCAGTGTATGAAACTTGAGTTCAAGAGTGCTCTTGAGCCTGATTGTTTCTTGACCAAGCTGCTTGAAAGCCAGATGCCCATAGCAGTCTTGCTCACCTCTCTCACTAAGTCTTCCTTCAGCTTGTTATCCCCCACTTTTATGGATAAATAGGAGATTATGTCTCGAGGCCCACAGTTCCTAGACATGGAGTACCAAGAGCTCGATCGACTTGAGCATGGCCCTGGAGGGCCCATCTTTTCTCCCTTTCAGCGCTTCCACTTTGTCAGCAGCTGCAGAAGCATCCATCACGTTCATCTTGGTCCTGTATCAGAGATGGTTCTTGCTCCATGAGGTAATGAGTCCAGGTATCATGGTATGTGTCACTCTGATCCTCAAAACCTTTGAATATGTGCATTTGATTCCTTTTTTGTCTAACGGGTGCTTGGATCTTATACTTGTCCACTTGACCATGTCTGGGGGGGAATGACAGGATGCCCTAGCAAGCTTGTGTCCATAGGTTTTGAGTTGTCACGGGGGGGTTTAGCACCAGAAGTCACTCCTAGATTGCGGCAGGAGTAAGCGTGATACCCATCAGTGTTTTATGTCACAGGTTGGTTTTATAAAGGGTGACTGAATGGAAGTAAACTTAGAACAATATCGTTTTAACTCAGAAAACTGGGTTGGGAATGCAAAGATAGGTGAGGTCTCGATCTAACTTAGGCCAGTAATTTTGCATAGTGGTGAGTAAGTAGAGAGAAACGAGAGAGGAATAAAAGTCTGCTCTGGATATCCGGTATTCCAGCAACCTTTAGGGGGAAAAGTCTCAGATATGAGATCCTCTCAGATATGAAAAAACTTCAAGAAACTTAAAATGCTGCAAAAACTGATATAATCAAACCTACATTATATAGTCATTACAACACCCGACTGGATCATCCATGCCCAGGATTTAAGAGTCAGAAGAAAAGAGAAAGGAAGAGGTTGGATGCCATTAAACAAGAAGTCTCAAGTATCAGTCTATAACCAGAGAACCAGAGGTCTCACTAAAACTTTACAATTGGGAGCTTAGCTCTACCATCGATCTTTTCAAAAACATAAAAACTGAGTATATATACTCAGAGAAACTCGCCCCTGACAGCAGGAGAGTCGTTGAGCCATTAAATTCCAAGTTAGCGTGCGCAGGCTCTTCTTGTATGACAGGAACATCAGATCGGCATGGCTCTTGCAGGGGGGCCTGCACACAGGAGTACCACGGAATGACTGCTCCAAAACTTCCACGCCTTCCATTTATGGATTGAGCTGCTCAATATTCATTAACTACATTCTTCCCTGGAGAGTGGCCGAGACTATAGGAATAAGAGATGACCACGTGCATTCTTTCTAAGGCTCGGAGGCTGGCCTCCTTTTCTTCTCGCTCCACCCTCGATGTAATCTAGGGCCATGATTTTGTGCCTTTCTTCAAAAGCATTTCGGCATTTCTTATGTCGGGGATTCTCACATGCTAAGTCTCAGGAATCCCGATCCCCGGTATTGCGAAGTCACCCTGCCCAAACTAACGATTCGATATTCTTTCAGAACCCGGTCAGGATCATTTCCTTAGCCGACCTTAGTTGTCTATGTTGGTTGTGGAGCTTGATTATCTTCCTAATTCATAGGTCCTTGCTTTCAGCCATGTTTATACCCCATGAAGACTTTACACCCCATAAGTATGTACACTCTTCCACGCGGGGGAGTGTAGAGGGGGGGTACCCCATCTGCTAGGGGTTCGGGGGCGAAGCCCCTGAAGGAAAAATTGCCTTGTAAATTTATATTGTAATTTCATTGTAAATCTGGACCGTTCATTATAAGGTCGCATATCTAACGATAGAAATTATGTTAGGGTTTTTTTCCCTAGAAGGAAACCCTCTGTTATGAGGGAAATGTATTGCGGCTATGCATTAGGGCGAGTATTGTATTCTGAGAGAGGAGACTGTGAGAGAAAGAAGAGGAAGTTACAGCGGGTTTTGCTGTAGGTTGTATCCCTTCATTTGTTGAATAATAATAAAGGAAGGACCTGGCAATTTCTCTGGTGGACGTAGCCCACACTGGGTGAACCACATAAATCTGTGTCTCTATAGTATTGTGTATCTTCTTTGTTTTGTTTCCACATTTGTTTTATTTTATTGCTCCGCAGTCCTGTTTTATAACAGTCTCTGGACTGAACAGGCGCTTATCTTTCTCTTGGCCCTACTTTCCAGGTGATTGTGGGCTGTGACCTTGCCTAAAAACCAAAGGCGCTTCGATATTTCACGTTTTAGCGATTCCAATTGCAAGGGAGGAGCGACCCCCTGACTTTCAAAGTCCCGGTAGCTGAAACGATGACCGAACCTAATCGCACGCCACATGTCCCTTTTCAGTTAAACGGTCCAGATCAAATCTCATATGCTTTCGGGTCTCAGGACTTTGGGCCACAGATGAAGCTTGGTGATAGGGGCCCCGAAATCCCAATTCCTGATTCCCTGAAAAGTGTCGATGTCAAATCAACGGCCTTCGGCTTTTCTTGATTGGATGACCCATATCTCCCTATTCCACGAATCAGAATTTCGTGATTCCTACTGAAACACTTTGTGACGCTTGATCTTTTGATTCCCGCGCTCGCTTGATTTGGGTCTGTATCATACCACTTTAAGTGTTGTGACCTGCGACAATGGAGACTTGGATGACTGGCTGGGGTGTGGGGAGACACATGATTAGTGGCAGAGGCTAAGGAAAATAAGATGTTGACAGCAGAGAGGGCAACAAGAATGGCTATGCTGGCTACAAGGAGGAACATATAAAGATATGGCCAACGAAATTGAGGAGGACAGGGCGAGGATACAGACTTGAGTAACTTCACACATGCTTATGGGCCTTGAAAAATTTATGTGATAACATTTGGCTCCATAGGGGATGGCATGCTTCCTGCGAGCTTCCAAGAACAAGTAGTTCCCGATGCCTTAGTTGTTGGGTTATGGAGTTTATTAGTCATAAAAAGATAAAAAATTAAAGAAACAAAAGTAAAACCGGAACGGTATTTACAGTGGTGGAAAGCCGGCTGAAGCTTTAAACAAAAAACTCTTTGAAGAAGTGGCCATTCACAGGGCCCCCAAAAATTTCATCACCTTCAAGATTCTACAACCTGTAAGTGTTGTTCGGGGATGCTTCAGAAATATTGAAGGGACCGATCCACAAGGCCTCAAATTTTGTAAGCTTGCCTCTGTCCTGCTTCGATGCGTCCCACTTTAAGACTATATCTCCCGGCTGGTGTTGAAATATTGTAACTGCAAAGAGTATTCTTATTATTATTGTAATAGGACCAAATCCCCTTTTGCGGATTGATCAATAGAAAATTATAATAGGCAGAATAAGAAGTCGACCCCAGCAGTTAATAAGAAGACCCAGAAATATAATAAAGGTGGGTTTACCCACCCAGTTGGAGAAGTCGACCCTACCAGTGAAGAGACACTTAACACGTGCCAGACTTGTATAAATAAAGGAGGCTAGCGCCTCATTTGGACATAACTCACTTGCACAGTTTGAGAAACAAGTTCTGATCTGTTACCGACAAAGGAGAGAGAGAGTGGCGCATATCTTGGGAGAGGACTTTCTGTTTTAGCATAGAGATCTCTTGGCATTGTATTGTCTATCTATATTAAGGAAGTTTTGCTAGGTTTTCTTCCCCTAGAGGGTTTCCCAAGATAAATGTTGTGTCTCTTGTGATTGTGTATTTCTCAGTGATCTTGGATTATGCTATTGTTATGTTAATGAAATGCAAAC
>SNQJ01S0178239.1:0-11047 GCA_010110895.2 Picea sitchensis | reverse complement strand
AGTTATCTCTTGAACTCTTGATAAGCTATTTATGATAAGGAAGTTTTTGCTGGGTTTTCTTCCCCTAGAGGGTTTCCCAGGATAAATGCTGTGTCTATTGTGGATGTGTATTTCTCAGTGATCCTGTGGTTATTATGCTCTTATCTTATGAAATGCAAAGAACTATAATATTAGCATAAAACATTAACACTAATAGGGGGACAGGAATTTTGATTTTCTGAATTTCATGCTCAAAGTTAAAGGAGGAAGGAGGCATAGGAATTTCTCTCACCTCTTGGATAGGGACTTTGGCTAATGGCGAGAAATTATGAGCTTTCTTTTCCTTGGCAGCATTTGTTGCATGCTTAGCAGGATTTTCTGCTATGAGAGGTTGATCAGGGATGTCAGACTTCCCGTATTTCTTCTTTGACCTGAGGTTATATTTATTAGGACTGTTATTATTGGCTTTCTCTCCCTTACTCAACTCATTTATTTGACTATTTATGAGAAACTCCTCGTAGGGAGATTGAGTTAAATGGGGAAAAGGGGAGGTGTCTCCAATACAGTGAATTTCGGGGTCAAGCTCTTCTTCTTTCCTCTCCTCCTCATCAACAAGGTTATTTTGGAGAGGGGTTTGAATCCTCTGATCATCTCTATTTCTGTTCCTTTGTTCCCTTGGCATAATCTGAGGAACAATGTTATTTGGCCTCCTGAAAATTTCCTCTATCGTCAACATTTTGGGAATTTATGTACGTTGGCTTCCCTTCTAACTCCAACCTTTCCATCCTAGCCGAAAGTGATTTTAGTATCTTGGTTATTTCATCCATTTGAGGGGGAAGGGCAGAGGAAACAGATGTGGAGGCTTCAGGTCTCTTCCTGGGTATGTCTCTATCAGTCTTATTCCTGATTCGGCCAACAACCAAAATATTAGACTATACTTCCACATCCACATCCTGCATATGAACCAGGGAAGTGGCTCTCCTTTCCCTCAACAGGAGGCATAAATTGGGGTCAAAAGCACTAGCATAAGTAATTTTGGTTGAAGCCTCTGTAGGTTTTATCTCAACGAGGATCTTATTGTACATCTTGTTGAACCTTTTGGAGAAGTTGGAGACAGATTCTCCCTCTTTTCTCTTTAGGGACCCAACTTCTGTGATATAATACATGAAATCCTTTTTATCCCCCCGTTGTCTCAAGAAGACACTATCTAGAGCCTCAATCCCATCAATATATCCAGGAGGCAGGGTCGTAAACCACTTCCTAGCCTCGCCTTCAAGGCTATGGACAAAAATTTTCATCCATACATCTGCATGCATGATAACATGATGATCTATGAAACTGTAAAAGGCTTCGAGATGTTCCTTTGCAGTTATGTCTCCTTCGCCTGTAAACTAGCCATCTGTTGGGAGGGCATTGAGAGGCTGAGGCAAAACGAGGGGGGAATACCTAGCAGCTATTATGGCCTCCATTCTGGTCATGGGGGGATTTTCTCCTACCATAGGAATGTTGGGTGGAGGAGAACTAGGAGGGGAAGGCTTTCGAACAAGGGAGACTGGAACTGAGGCTCCAGGAGGAAAAGGAAACAACAGAGGATTCAGAGAAAAGGCTACAGGGCTTGAGTCAGCAGAGGTTTCTCTCTCTACAGTAGTAGCAACAACAATAGGAGGAGGGGTGGTAAATCTCAGAGTGGGGAAATCTTTTGTGGTCCTGGGTCTAGGCCAAGGTACAGCTTCAGGGAAGAGAGGAGTGACGAGGATTTCTCCCTCCAATCCCAGACCAGGAGGGGAAAACCTAATAGGAACACTCCCAAAATTAAAAGTTCGAGAAACTCCAGCAGAAGGTATGACAGGGGAATGAGAAGCAGAAAATGGAGTTTCTACAGAAGGAGATGGGAAATTATTAGAAACACCTAGTTCAGTAGTAGAATTTCCTTCTCGAGGGGCCCTTCCCTTTCTAATAACTTTCTGTGAATCATCTTCAGGCGTAGCTAGAGGCAGTTGTGGATGAGACCGCGTGTGTCTGCCTTTCGGAGCCAGTTGAACAATGGGGTCGGACCAATGAAGTCGTCCCAGTGGAGTCGCCAGGTGCACAGTTGCAATATTCAGTGTACTAAGTTCTGATGCACCTTAAGAACCAGTAAGCTTTGTCGTTCAATCCCAGGGAAAATCTTCAACTTTGTCCCCGGCAACAGTGCCAGAAATGTTAGTACCAGAAGTCACTCTTGAATTGCGACAGGAGTAAGCCTGATACCCATCAGTTTTTTTTGTCACGGGTTGGTTTTATAAAGGGTGACCGAATGGAAGTAAACTCAGAACAATATCATTTTAACTCAGAAAATTGGGTTGGGAATGCAAAGATAGGTGAAGTCTCGATCTAACTCAGGCCAGTAATTTTGCATAGTGGTGAGTAAGTAGAGTGAAACGAGAGAGGAATAAAAGTCTGCTCTGGACATCAGGTCTTCCAACAACCTTTAGGGGGGAAAGTCTCAGATATGAGATCCTCTCAGATCTACAAAAACTTCAAGAAACTTAAAATGCTGCAAAAATTGATATAATCAAACCTACATTATATAATCATTACAACACCCGACTGAATCATCCATGCTCGGGCTTTAAGAGTCAGAAGAAAAGAGAAAGGAAGAGGCTAGATGCCATTAAACAAAAAGTCTCAAGTATCAGTCTATAACCAAAGAACTAGAGGTCTTGCTAAGACTTTACAATTGGGAGCTTAGCTCTACCATCGATCTTTTAAAAACATAAAAACTAAGTATATATACTCAGAGCAACTTGCCCCTGACAGTAGGAGAGTCGTTGAGCCATTAAATTCCAATTTAGCGTGCGTAGGATCTTCTTGTCTGACGGGGACATCATATCGTCATGGCTCTTGCAAGGGGACCTGTACACAAGAGCACCATGAGCTAACTACTCCAAACCTTCCATGCCTTCCATTTATGGATTGAGCTGAGGTTTCAACCACCTGCTCAATCTTCATTAACTGCATTCTTACCTGGAGAGTGGTCGAGACTATAGGCATAAGAGACGACCACGTGCATGATTTCCAAGGCTCGGAGGCTAGCCTCCTTTTCTTCTGGCTCCACCCTCGATGTAATCTGGGGCCATGATTTCACGCCTTTCTTCAAAAGAATTTCGACATTTCTTCTGTCGGGGATTCTCATATGCTAAGTCTCAGGAATCTCGATCCCTGGTATTGCAGAGTCACCCTACCCAAACTAACGGTTCGATCTTCTTTCAGAACCGACGGTCAGGATCATTTCCTTAGTCGACCTTAGCCATCTCTGGACTGAACGAGCGCTTATCTTTCTCTTGGCCCTACTTTCCATGTGACGGTGGGTTGCGACCTTTCCTAAAAACCAAAGGTGCTTCGATATTTCACGTTTCATCTATTCCAACTACAAGGGAGGAGCGACCCCCTGACTTTCGAAGTACCGATAGCCGAAACAGAGACCGAACCTAATCGCACGCCATGTGTCCCTTTTCGGTTAAACGGTCCAGATCAAACCTCATCGGCTTTTGGGTCTCGGGACTTTGGGCCACAGATGAAGCTTGGTGACAGGGGCCCCGAAATCCCCATTCTCGATTCCTCGAAAAGTGTCGATGTCAAATCGAATGCCATCGGATTTTCTTGATTGGATGGCCTGTATCTCCCTATTCCACGAATTGGAATTTCACGATTCCTACTGAAACACTTTATGACACTTGATCTTTTGATTCCCACGCTCGCTTGATTTGGGTCTGTATCAGACCACTTTAAGTGTTGCCACCTGTGACAATGGAGACTTGGATGATTGGCTAGGGTGTGGGGAGACACAGGATTAGTGTCATAGGCTGAGGAAAATAAGATGTTGACAGTAGAGAGGGAAACAAGAATGTCTCTGTTGGCTACAAGGAGGAACATATAAAGATATGGCCAATGAAATTGAGGAGGACAGGGCGAGGATACAGACTTGAGTAACTTGACACATGCCTACGGGCCTTGACAACTTTATGTGATAACAGGGGGGATTTCTAAAAAGCCATCGTCTGTTCTCGTCATACATACCACTTTCCATCTCATTTCCCTCTCATCCATCCATTTACACTGGTATGGGTATAGGTTTGGCCAATTATTTAGGGGTTGTACCTTACCTTGTGGGAAGAATTGGTTAAAGGGCCTGGAGGGTAAAAGCAGCTGACGAGAGATAAAAGCCTAAAAATAAAACTTCAAGATGCTTCACCCAGGGATCCCTGAGAAAGCAATAAAAAGCTTCTCAACAAGAAACAGAGGGACCCGTAAAATAATAAAACAAGACCTAGTTGAGGGATAGGGGGTCTCATCACGAGCCAACCTATTAGGTCCATGGGCATCTAACGATATGAAACTACCAGCATCTGGTCACCACGCCAAGGTAGTGGCTCTTGGTGGCATGGACAAGAGAAAGGGGGTCTCATCACGAGCCAACATTCTCATTTCTGTGAAATGCTTGTGGCTAACATTGCCACCACTAGTCACCAAGCCAGGGCAGTGTCCCCTGACTAGCTTCTTGAAAGAAAAAGAAATAAAAAAGATAAAAAACAATNGGATAGGGGGTCTCATCATGAGCCAGCCTATTAGGTCCATGGGCATCTAGCGGTATGACACTACCAACATATGGTCACCACGCCAGGGTCGTGGCTCTTGGTAGCATAGCCAAGAGAAAGGGGGTCTCATCACAAGCCGACCTTCTCATTTCCATGAAATGATTATGGTTAACATTTCCACCACTGGTCACCAAGCCAGGGCAGTGTCCCCTGACTAGATTCTTGAAGAAAAAAAGAATAAAGATAAAATGCATGAATGGGCTTGGAAACATTTTCATCCATGACAGGTGCAGCTCACCCTCTACAGAGGCACCCACCGATAAGCCATCCCTGCTATCACTGCACCCTTTGCCCAAACATCCCTATCCACCTCACCCACTCACATGAATTGGATTTAATCTCTTCCAGAAACATCCCTCTTCCAATAGACACTAGCCCAATAGGACACCCTATCACTTCCTCCAAAATTGCATTGCAGATTTGTATAATGTCTTTGAGCACCTGATTGGGGTAAAGGGAGTTTTATGCACATGTTTAATAATATTGATGAATATATGTGATTGACATTGCTATGATCCCTGTGACTTATGAGCCCATGGAGGGCATATCTATTGATGTGCAGGATCATGCCCGATGGACATGTACCACATTGGACAAGTACACATGGGGAGATGATTAGTTCGGACCTCCATTGGGTTGAAGAGCCCACCACATGGATGATGAGACCCCAACAGGGGAAGAGACATGGCAAAGTGTTTGTACCAGGGACGAGCAGAAGAATCCACCAGAGGCAGCTGAGTAGACCTGTACCTAAGGGGGTTGTGCCCTCTTCATTGGAACGTTGGCCTTGGAAGGCCCAGGACGTCACCCAGGAGGTTCATGACGTCATCCAGCTTCATGGATGTTTTGGCAAACAGGCAAGGTAGTTTGGCACGTGTGGCAAGTTGGAGAAGCCCAAGGAGGGCTAACATTTTGCTCAAGGAGGCTGCATTTTCCCTAGAAAGGGATAACGTCACCCTAGAAGGGGCATGACATATTGATTTTTCTTGATTAGGGTTTAGTTTATGACATTTTAAGGTAAAACAGTATTATTGTGTATTTTGGCCTTGTCGGCCTTTTGATGACCTAAATTTTAATCAAGGTCATTTGTACTATATAAGTAAGAGAGAAAAACTCTCTTTTGATTCATCAACTTTCACTCACTCATTAGTGAGGTCTGAAATTTGCGCCCTACTCTAGGGTTTTGGCTGAAATTGTGAGGCGCACTTGTTGAAGGAAGACTTTTTTGGACTATTTTGGCATTTCTTCTTGGTGGAAGGTTTACAACTAGGGTTTGGCTACTTAAATGAATGGTTTATGTAAGTGAATTTCTGCAACACTTCTTGATTGAATGGTTATAGTTTTATTTACTTTCATTTGTTATTATAATTTGTTGCATTAAAACCCTAGGTTACAAGCACATGCTAAAGGCCCTTGTCTCATGTCCCTACCAAGTTAAGAGTCATTTTGATTTCTCGAAGTGAGATAGAGCCATGCCATAGAAACACTCTAGTCCTACTCTTCTAGCTAGTTGTTTTTTTTTCCCTTGTCATTGAGCTAAGAAGGAGGAAAATGCATCAAGGCTTAGGATTTCTACACCTTGATGAGTTGTTTTCCCTTAGGGTTTGTTAAATGAAGCCTTGCCATAGCAACACTTCACCTCCTAACTCTCTTGTCTTTATCCCTATAACTTCTTTCTTGAGCTAGCCGATTTCAACTTGCCAATAAGCTAAAGAAGGAGGAGAAAACATTAGGGCCCAGGGTTTTTGCACCTTAGTGAGCCTTTCTCCCATAGAGTTTTATTGCTGAGACCTTTCTATAGAAACACCTCAACATCCAACCCTCTTGTCTTTAGCTTTATCATTATCATTTAGTCCTTCAACCTTTGTAGCCTCTTTTGACTCCATTTTCCCTAGTAGCGCACTGGTCTAAAGACCTCCTATATTGAGTAACTTGATCACAAACAATCTCTAAACATCCTTGAACAATCTTTAACTATTTCTAACCCTAGCCTAGAACTAACCTTACTAACCCTATTGTTGTCGTCACCTTTTATGCTATCAACACCTTTTGTGCATCATTTGTCTTACCTTTAAAGCAATTGAATGATTGGTTAAGGCATTGTTTCCAAAGTGTTGATATTGTTATATTGAATTCCATAGTCTTTTAGCATTTATTGTGAAGTAATATTGTAATCATTGTTGTCATATAAACATTGATTAACTTCATCAATATTATTGCTCAATTGCTTATTATCAGAAAGTCATTGATTATATGAAGTTCTAACCAACAAGTGAGCTTGCACATGCACATTTTCTTTGTTGCTTTGTCTCGAGAAGGTGCACTTTTAGTTACTTTATCTTTATTGGTTGTTTAGCCGAGACTTTCTGATCAGGCAGTGACTTGTGAGGGGGAAATTATCACTTAGCCTTCAAACCTTTGCCTTCTCAAAACCCCAGGTCACCAAGGACGTCTCCCCTGGGCCTTACCTCCCTAAACAGAAAGAGCCTTCCCATTCAGGTGACAGTGGTGGGATTGGTTCAGTTACGCCAGTTTGACATCCTTTTATCTGTCTTTTACCCCAACTACAAACTGTGCGATAACACTGCTCACACTTAAACTCAAATCACTGACCGAAGTTAACGAGGCCTTCACTTCCTTGTGCATTGTTTGTCGAGTTTATGTGATTAAAATAATTCTTGTACTAATTTTTGTCCATTTGACCTCCACTCATAAACCCAACATCCACCAAACATTATAATGGGTACTGGGATTATCCTCTTGCAATCTGAGGGTAACTCTCAGTGCTAACATTCGTGGCGTCGCTGTCCGGGAACGAATTGAAGAAATTTCCTTGGGATAAAACGAGAAAGGGATTATGACTCTGAAGGTGCGTTAGAGATCAGTAGCTTGAAGATTGCAACTTGCACCTGGGGACTCCACTGCTTATGTTGTGGCTCCCAAAGGCAGACACACGAGGTCTACTCCATAGCTGCCTCTAGCAATACCTGAAGCTAACCCAGAGAAGATTATCAAGAAAGGAAAGGCCTCTCAAGAAGGACTTTCAGTTGCTGTACCAGGTGACTCTGGTAATTTACATGATTACTCTTTTAAAACTCCAGTAGTTGTATTTTATTCTCCTTTTTTATCATCTGCTGGAGTTTCCAGAGGTTTAAATTTTGGAAGCTTTCCTGCTGAAATTCCCCCTTCTAGTCTTCAATTGGAAGGAGAAAGTTTTGAAACTCATGTTTCCCCTGATATTGTAAAGTGGTTTAGACCCAAAAGCTTAGAATATTTTCCCACTTTAGGCTTTCCTACTCCTCCTATTAAAGTTGTTGTATCCAAAGAGGGGGAAACTTCTTTTCCTTTGAACCCTATATCATTCTCCCCCAACACTCAATCATTTCCCTTTTCCCCTAGAAACACAATTGTAGTCGTACCTATCCTAAATCCATCTCCCCCTGGTTCTCCTGCAATCTGCACCCCATGGTAGGTGCTAATCCTCCTAGAGACAGAATGGCTGCCATAGTGGCTGCTAGATATGACCCTCTTGTTTTACCTTGGCTTATGAATTCTCTCCCAGCTGGAGACTACCTTAATTAGATGCCCAAGTTCAGAGGGGAGGAAGACATGACTGCAGAAGAGCACCTTTCAACTTTTTACAGATTTGCAGATATTCAGCTCATTGAAAATGAAAATGTGTGGATGAGAGTTTTTGTACATAGCCTTGATGGTGAGGCTAGGAAATGGTTTAGGGACTTGCCTCCTGGATATATTGACAGGATTGAAGCTCTAGATGATGCATTTTTAAGACATCGGGGGATAAAAAAGATTTCCTTTATTATATTACATAATTTGGGTCACTTAAGAGAGAAGAGGGGGAATCTGTCTCAGACATCTCCAAGAGATTTAATAAGATGTACAATAAGATTCCCACTAAAATTAAACCTACAGAAACCTCTTCCAATATTACTTATGCTAGTGATTTTGACCCTAATTTTGTCTCCTACTGAGAGAAAGAATAGCTACCTCCTTGGCTCATATGCAAGATGCATCCCTTGAAGTAGATTCCAATATATTGGTTGTTGACAAACTTAGGAGTAAGGATGATAGAGACAGAATAAAAGGTAGGTCTGAAGTTTCAACCTCTGGTTCCTCTGCTTCCCACCCTCAAGTGGATGAGTTGACGATACTAGTAAAATCACTTTCTGCAGAAATAGAGAAGTTGAAATTTGAAGGAAAACAGGGCCATAGGAACGCACAAAATACTGACAGCGGGAGTAATTTCAAGAGACCAAATAATGCCCCTTAGATCATTAGAGGGATCAAAGAAATAGGGATAGGGATGATCAAAAAATCCAAACCCCTCTCCAAAATAACCTAGTTACTGATGAGGAATGAGAGGAGGAAGAAACTGATCCTGGAATTCATTTTCTTGGTGACACCTCTTTGTCCCCCCATTTAACTCAGTCTACATATGAAGAGTCCCTCATGGATAGCCAACTAGATGAGATGAGCAAAGGAAAAAGGACCAGTGGCGGTCCAAATAGATACAACCTCAGGTCCAAGAAGAAAGAAGGAAAGCCTGATATTCCTGATCAGACTACTAGAGCAGAGGATCCTGCTAAAGATGTGGCAACTTGCAGCAAAGGAAAATAGGCACAAAACCCCCAGGTAGTGGTTAAGAGCCCTATCCCAAAAGTAAAAGATATTTTGAAACCTCCCTTTTCTTTTAGCTTTGAGAATGAGATTCAAAAGATTAAAATTCATGTACCTTTCTTGGAGCTAGTTAAAATTGAGGATTTCAAAAGATACCTCTCCAAAGTGCTGCAGCCTGAACCTTCATCTCATTCCACCAATTCAATCAACCTCCAAGATAAAAATCCTGCTGTCATACTAGGACCTTTGGTTAAGGATAGAGATGACTGCTCCCCTCCTTTCTATACCTCATTGAACATCCACGATAAGGTGTTGCACAACTGCCTGATAGATTCAGGGGCATCTCACAATCTCATGCCTAAGATTGTCATGGAGGAACTTGGGTTGGAGGTTACAAAAACTTACTATGACATGTACTCGTTTGATTCCAGGCAGGTGAAGTGCCTCGGGGTTATCAAAGACTTGGATGTTTCCTTGTTCCAATTTCCAATGAAAAGTGTAGTCGTGGATATTGTGGTTGTTGATGTCCCCCCTAAGTTTGGGATGCTTTTGTCTAGATATTGGATTAAGAGACTGGGGGGGATGTTGTAGATGGATCTTTCATATTCTACTATTACTGTGTTTGGGGGAGAGCATAGAAGGCTTTACAGGGAAGCTCAACTTGCTTACATTATCAGTGATGAAGCAAATCCGACCAACCAACCCATTTTTGCAGTAGACACTGATTTGGGAACCAGTATGTTACAACTCACTGATGGTCCTCAAGAACCTATTGAAATCAGAAAGCAACCCATCACCTCTTGTGAAGACCCTCCTTCGAACGTCTCTACTTGGAAAATGTTTTTTGATGGAGCCTCTTCCAGGAAAAGTGTTGGGGTTGGGGTAGTTTTCATTTCCCCTACCCAAGAGACCATATCTCTGTCTTTTAAGCTTGAATTTGAAACAACAAATAATGTTGCAGAATATGAGGCACTTGTTTTGGGTCTAAGAGCTGCCAAAGACATGAATATTGAGGAGCTAGCAGTATTTGGAGATGTTGAGTTAATTGTACACTAGGTCAAAAATATGTATCAGGCTAGGCACCCTAGATTAAGGGCCTGTTATCGCGCAGTTTGTATTTTAGTTCACAGGCTACAGGATAGTGGACAAACTGGCATAACAGGAACCTTCCCCACCCAATGTCACCTCGATGGGGAGGTTCTTTCTGTTTAGGGAGGTTTGCCCAGGGGAGACGTCCCCGGTAACCTGGGGTTTGAAGAGGCAAAGAATAAAAGGTCAAGAGTTTAAGGTCTTCCCTCCTCGCAGGTTACCACCAGTATCAGACAATCCAGCTAATCAACCAATAAAGAAGTGAAGTCCCTGTTGAAAACAACTGCCTGGAACAAGATAATAACAATACAATATTTGCAAGCTATAACTCAAAGGGTTAGTACTTCTTGACTATCTGATTTCATTCAATAAGCAATATAATAGATAAGATGAAGTCAACATTCTGCTAAATAGCTTATGCAAGATCACCAATTCATCAATATCTACAAAATGACTAAGCCAACAATAGTTTCAATCAACAAATTTCTCAGTAAATGCTTGACGTCATCTTTTAATTGCTTATTTGCTAGTTAGAAGGCTTGCTGCGTCAAGTATGACGTCAGCCTAGGTTAGTAGCGTTAGGGTTAGTTAGGGTTTCAAAATTTGAAGTTTGAAAGATGATTTTACACACCAAAAACTCAACGTTGTAAGTCTAACCAGTGCCTTAGGGTGAAATGGAGTCAAAAGCAAGGGCAAAAGATCTC
>SNQJ01S0178238.1:3990-19702 GCA_010110895.2 Picea sitchensis | reverse complement strand
ATATGTTGCAGGACTACTGAGAGGGGGATGTGCTGAAAAAAAGACCATGGAACTCTGAGTGTTGTTTAGAGGACACGGAACAATAGAAGTGCAATGTTGATCCTGCAAGTCCGCTTCTCAATTTGTATATCACAAAAGTCTGGGTACTATTTGTAAGGCACTGAGAAATAGAGGCCCAATTTTGAGCCTGCCAGCCCAAGAACCCGCGATCCAAAGAGTGTACATGCTCTATAAAATCTCAGCCACCCCACAAGTCTGCCTGTTAGTTTGTATATCGTGGAACTCTGGGTGTTGTTTGTATGAAACGACCCTTCATCCTCATCTCTACTGAGAATTGGAATGTCATTCACGCGACCTCGGGTTGTCCCGTTCATGAAATATTCAAAATCTAGTTACAAAAATGAGCTCGACCGACATTTCCCTTTTCCATACTTAGCCACTTTCCCACAATTCCGCAAATATACAAACCGTCCGCTGAACTGCACCATCATGCCCTCTTCCGTTTTACACATTTTGCAGTCAAAAATCATGACTCGTGCGATTTCACTGTTGGACACTCCCCTGTCCTCATTATCTCCTGTAAACTTATTTTGAAGCCCGTCTAACCACTTTTCAGACTTGGCCATTCCTTCCTTGCTTGCTCTTCCCTGTCTCTGTCACCTTCGCACCTGTCTGTAATAAAAAATAATGTTTATATATGTGTGTGTGTGTGTGTGTGTGTGTGTATGTTGCTTCTAAATATTTAATGCTAACATCTCATCATGCAGGGAGCGTGTAAATTGTCATTGATGGGCAAAAGCATCGAGAAGATCTGCCATTAATGTGCATTAAACCAATATTTGTGGAGGCTTTTGTTATCTCTTCCGAGTGTTAATTTCAAATACCATGGAATGTCATTCACACGTTGTCGGCTTGGTTCGTTCGCAAAACCTCCAATCCTTAAATTTTCTTCGTCATAACCTCCACCTTCGCGCTTCTAAGTATGCAATAATTAAGCTTTATTTCTAACATCTCACCATACAGCACACATAGAGATTGTCATTAATGAGCGAAGAGATCGAGGATATTTTCCATTCGCACACATTGAACCAACATTTTCGAGGGGTTATATTATCCCCTCCATTTGTTCATTTCAACCAGCGTCTGGAGCAAACAGACGTTTTCATAAACTACATAAATTACTGGCAGCAGCTCCACAACAGTTCTATAGAGATACAGTGAACATCTTTGGGCCTGAGGACCAGAACCACCATAGTAACAAAGCATCGCTCCAATGGCCTGCCACAGTAACAAATGAACCCAAATTTCTTCAAATGGACGAGGTTCATCCTAAAATTGATAGTTCTCACAACCTTCTCGTGCAGAAGAAGGGAAAAAGAATTGTAGGGGAGGTGGAGGAGCCCGGAATTGAGAGTGAAAACATGGAACCTGACGCTGATATGGATAGAATATTATGCAACCTTGATCATCCGGGAGATGTGATTCACCATAGCTACCCAATGGACATAGTTGATACCGAAATTTTTGACAAAGATGAATCCTTCATATTCTAGAGTGTTGTTTTTGAAAGCGAATCTTAAAAATTAATTATTGAAAAGAGAGATGTAAAAAATAAGAAAAGAAAACATCGTTCAGAAGTTCACCTTGCCAATATGCAGTCGTCCCAAATCTCTGGACTTCACAGATCAACCAGAGATGCTCGTCATGATTCCATTGGAGTCATTGAGGCCGAGAATGCCAGACTAAAGGACCAGATCAAGGAATTACAGGAAGCTTTGATTCCTATGTCATTGCTTGGCAGTCCTTTGGCAATAGCCATGCCTGTGACTCCCTGCACCCCTGCAGAAAAGCTAAAAGGATCCTCCATCTTCCTCGCATCGTGTAGAGGATATGTGGAGAAAAATATCCAGAAAAGAATGGAACTAATTACTAAGGCCTGGGAAACAACACAAAATATGGATTCTCTGGGAAGTAGGGCACATAACTTGCTCGAACTTTTGCATATGGATTTAAAAAATGAAGAAACTTTCTATTTGGACACGGTCATCCCGTTTGCCTTTCGTGTCAACAACATGGCAGAGAGGACAAGAAGACAACATGATCTCCCCTCCAAAAAATGACTCACTCAATTAGAAACATGCTGGAAAGAGAAGGTGAAGAACCTGTATCTCATCGTCCAATCATGTGAGCAAGCAATATCAAAGAAATAAACATTATTCACAAAGTTCACCAAAATAGACTTAGCCGGAAGGACCAACGAGTTCCAGGACCCCAGCTTAATTGTCAACTCGTTGGCATTAACCATGCAAGCTTTCGATAAACAAGTTGGTAATTTTAAGGCCTTGTCTTTACAAAAATTTTACAGGATTCTTGAATATCATGAAGATCACGTGGACAACTGGCTAGTCCATTATTCGATACAGAATGGAGACATTCATCAGGCTCTGTGTAATCTTTCTATTGATCTAAACGAATTAGAAAATGAACTTTTCAGCATTAAAATCCGGAATGATATCAACGTCGCCCCCTTGAGAAGCTACATTGAAGAATTCGTCGAAATGAACTTGAAGCGGGTCGCCAATGAAATCCAACAGGAAAAATCATAAGCAAACAAATAGCAAAAATACTTATATGGACCATCGCTATAAGTCCTTTGTTTATCAATCCAGTTATTCAAGTGGGTCGGCAACGAAAGCCAACAGGAAAAGGCATCGGCAAGCAAATAGTAAAAATACTTATATGTATCATCGGTGTAAGTCTATACTGATCCTCCTTTATTTATCAATCCAGTTATTCCACATTTTCCTAATAGAAATCTCTAGTCAAAGACTGATATCTTCCCATTTCTACTTTTGAGGTATTACACTCTACCGCCTCCCACTTCTTCTTTCCACAGTCCTATTTCTTGTACATATTTCTCTTATGGTCCGCGGGAACCCCAATCCCAATCTATATAACAAACGAATTTAAATTTCCAGGAATATGTCACAAACTATTATTTTTTGATATATTCCAAATAAAACTATTTTTTGTCTCCTTTTATATTTATGTGCTCCTAGATTTTTATCTTCAGCTATGCTGAATGTCAAGACATTCTGTTTATTTTATTTCAATTCTCTTTTTTTCTGATGTATATCTTTTTCTACTTGATCATTTTAAAAATTAAATTTGAGATATCATATATATATATTCAGGAATATGTAACACGCATTTTATTTTTTGATATAAATGTCATAAAATTGTGTTTAATATTTTTTTTTGCTCACACATATAGAGAGTATGTCATTTCTTGCATGCTTACCACCTGTCCTTCATAATGCTTGCCACATCTGTGTACCTTTCTTGATGTACCAAACATAAATAATTTCTGATAAATCATGTGTCTGTAATATTATTCATAACTAATATTAATAATTAATGTAATAACTACATTAAATTTTAATATTGAAGATTATCGAATGATCTTATAATAATGCATAGTAATGATATTATAATAATTGCTTAGGAAGCAAAGCGGAATAATAACTTATGCTAATAAGTCATTGAAAATTAAATTACATTGGCGCATTTATTTAAGGTTAGATTTGTGTAAGTTGTGTAATCCTTAAGTAAGATATTTAGTTGGATAGTACTTAATCATCCTTTCATTATTAGATGAAATCTTTTAGATAGTGTTAAATCTTAAGAGTTCTTGATAAATGGAATTGCTATGGCTTAGATGAAGTATGAATTTTGACATGTTTATTTATTGATGCAATTGTTGAGTTATGTGTAAATTAATCTTTAAAATCTCAAAATGTACATATATATACACCACACTTGTTGTATTCGAGAGCTCTTGTTGTTCGGTTATTTAGAGGGTTGCTACATTGTTACTCAATTGTTTTATGTTCTTGCTCAATACATATGACTGTTGCTTAAATGATTGCTTAAACATAGTAGGTTATTCTAATGTGCTTGAAGGCTTTATGATGAGTATGGTCGTTGATTTTAGTCTCGAAATTCGGATTAGGTTAGTGGTTAAAGGAATTAGATATCTCCTTATTCCTCATAACAATCGCCAGTCTTGAGACCTTTAATGGTCAAAATCAATCGGATGAATCATGGACTTGAGCGTTGATTATGTGTCTTGGAGGTCCTAACCTTGTAGGGTAGGATGGGTGGATAGACATATTTGTTATCCTTATGTGATATGTTGACCTATTATTAACTTGATGTTATTTGAATTTGTCGTATAATAATATGCACAAGATGAGAATGTGTAAATTGATGTATGTTATTGTCGTGAATCACTTGTTCTAACAATTGTTTCAAAAAACAAAAATCACCATTATATTTACTTGTTTACTTATATGTCGTAGCGGAGGGGACGTTACAATAGCACTAATTTTTCATTATCCTCATTAATTGAAGCATTCCTTCTATATTGATTTGGAATCAAATTGAATAATATTACACATATGGATTGATCCTTTGAGTGCATCTACTTATGTCCTTGGAGCGTAATTCTACCACCCTATTCACACAATTAGCCAAGTACACAAAATCCAACCGTATGTCAATTATATTAGTGTTATGGCCTTGGATTCCAAACAACAAGCTACTTATTTCTCGTTTGACTCTATAAAACATAGGGACTAAGACCTTCTAGTCATGTAATTCAATGTGTTTGAGCCTCTATTAGAACTCAACTAGGCTAGTGCCTTTGGATATACTACCTTAGGGAAATAAATTAAGTTTGCCCCTAACTCTAAACTTCATTGACCATGGGAAATTGGCTTGTCAAAGAGTATGGTTCCCATTTCATATCCCTTCCTAGATTTTGTAGACCTATGTTCTTGTCTCTATGACATTTGGAGTCAATTACTTTTGTTTTGTTATTTGAACACAATCATTTTCCGTGTTACCCCTATTACAATCCAAATCATATCTATTAGTCCCTAAAGGCATGATAGTTTTAAGCACAAATGCCCATTACATTAGGTATTAATGATGCTTGATTTTGATAAAATAGAATTGTTAGACTTTATATTGTGTCTGATCTGTTGGATTAATGTACGAAATATCATAACTTGGTTGATAGTTTAAATTAGGTATAGACATAATAAAATGAAGGACAAGAGCCTCACATAAGAATTACACTTAACCCTTATTTATGTATGAAAATAGAGAAACCATAAGGAAATATGGATTGAATGGCTCAACACAAATATATTGTGGGGAGGGGGGAAGAACCGTACTTTGATTTATACAATGAATAAAGAAAGAGATACAAAACAACACTTGGGAATAGTTTGCAGCAAGTGGACTTCAATCTCTCCTTGGGAGGGTCCTTTTGCTCCTTGTATGCCCAATCTCCAAATCTAGTAGGCAGTGGTAGCAAGCTCATTTTTGTGGATGAAAAATGGTAGAAGCGAGGAAAAGGAAAGAAAATAGTGGTGAAATCTAGATGATGGATCTAATTGTCTCCAACAAAAAAAATGGTAGCATAATTGTGCTTTTTATTCTTCGATATGAATTGCAAGCCCATGGCTTCTTTATATAGATGGACAATGAAACCCCAATCTAGAAGTAGTCTCCATATGAACTATCCTCGTGTATTAATGAGGGTCCATAATATCAGTGGGCATTATGGAAGACTAAGTGATTGGTATTAATGCAGATTTGCATCCTCCTTGCCTTTCCCACCTAGTCTGTGTGACTTGAAAGATGAGCTTTAACATATATCCAAAGATCTATGTGACACGACTTGTGAAGACACCATCATCAGCTTTAGCATATGTCCTAAGATCTATGTGACAACAATGAAGCCACGGCCATAAGATATGGGTTATGCATACAGTGAACATGAAAACCAAAGAGTGTAGCAAAAACATTTAATTTTACAAACTAATCCTAACTTAAGGCCTAGCATTGATTCACATAAAACTTATATACATTAATATATCTCCTATTTCCAAAGTTTGAAACCAAAAACATTTACTATAATTGTCTTCTTCCTTACTATGCGGCCAAATAAAACATCTAAATTGTTGATTGATGGAGACAAATTAATTTATGTATACTTTCATTATAAATAAATAAAATTAAATAACTTTTCGTGTAACAATAGAAATTGTTGCAAAGGCCATTATTAATATTAATAGTCCCAACGCAATATAGGGACTAAATAACTTGAATTGATTCATATACTTGACTCGACTCTCCTCTAAATTCTCTTGAGTCTAACCTTGCTTATTAAATGAGAGATTGACTATGAGCCCAAGTAAAACCATGGTAACTTAATGGGATGAAATTCATGGTCCTTGCTTGTACTAAAGATGAAATGTGATCAAGAGAGGTCAAATCAATATATTAAAATCTCAATCTTTAATGCCCATTACATATCAGTTGGTTAGTAAAGTAGTGGATGAAATGTTACTAGAAGAGGTGGCAAACAATGATCAAATCAATATATTTAAAGCTCAATCTTTAATGCCGGCTTGAGATTTGTTAGTTAGTAAAGTAGTGGATGAATTATTGGTTAGTTAGTAAAGTAGTGGATGAATTGTTACCAAAAGAAGTGGCAAATAATGATGAAATCATTACATTAAAAACTCAATCTTTAGTGCATCTTGAGTGCCCACTAGGGATCAATTCGTTAGTAAAGTAGTGGATGAGCCAAAAGAGGTGGCAATTATAGATAAATCGATATATTAAAGACTCAAATTTTAATGTCCACTAGGGATTATTTGGTTTGTAAAGAAGTGGTTTTTGTTATTAAATATTTGTACATATAGTTTAATCTCTTTTATCAAAGTAATGAAATTTTCATCAAATGTTTTTATATATAGATATATTATTATGTATGTTTATTTAGATTTTAAATAGATAGACATATGTTAATAAAATATGTGTTAATAAAGGTGTTTAGTTGAATAGGGTAGATCATTGATAAGGTGCTACATAAAAAGGCTTTAGCAGAGGACGGTGTGAATTGGTAATGTGATGGATTGTGTGTTATTTGTAACAAGGTTACAATATTTATGAGTGTATTGAAGGTATATGAAATTCTATTGAAATAGGGTTATGATATTTGGAGACTATCAAGTGTTGGCCCCAACGGATGACGACGTGGTCTTATGTTGGACAGACGGTTGTTCAAATATTGTTGGCTCGAGGGAGACAATTGTGTAGAATTGTCTATGGTTGTGTGTTGATGATGCAACATTACTTACAGTGAATGTGCACTTTGACATTCCATACACTCTAAGGTACATGCCTTGGGTTCAGTCAAGACATGTTGGTTAGGTGTAGTCTGAGTGGTACAAGTGATTTACGACCATGTCCAACTAACAAGGTCATGTTAGTGCCACACGGTGACTAGGCTTCTTAAGTGATATGGGATGCTCAAGTAGAGAAAAAAGTCTAGAACCATGGTAAATAGTATCAGAGCCACGTTCGAAGGTAGAAATTGTGGATGTGTCTCTTCACCACCAACACCTCTTTCATCGGAGGAGCTAATGGAGCCACATTGATGACGATGTCAAAAATTCAAGTAGGGAGAATGTATGGACCCTACTTGAGGTGCCATTAGCAGTTGCATGACAGAAGGTGCATTGGGGAAACTTGACTAAGGGTGCACAACGAGTCTATATGTTTTGTGGCGCAAACCCCCTTCCCTCCAAAGGGCTGGTTGACCTCTCGATCTTGGATCATTTGGATTTTTGAGTCGAAGCAACTCTTTGGGTCCCTGCAGGCACCCGAAACTACCTTACCCACACACACAGGCTCTACTGCAAGTGACCACAGCTATGACCATGGGTCTACCTCCTTCGCAGTTTGGACTTCAGGGATGTCCTGAATCCTTTCTTCACTCCTTCCCGAAGCACTCAGCTCCGAATATCCGAACTCAGGCCACGCGTATCCTCAGATCCACTGGCCCCACAATGGTTTGAACTTCGCGACCTTGCGAAGTTAAATCTCTCACTCACATCCTCCAAACTTCTGAGTCCTGACTTCTTGATCTGTCACCACGTACTCCCCTATGATCAACGGTCAAGATCTAGTCGTGACTTCGGACTTCGCGATCTATCTTCATCTAGTCTTCGGACTTGCCGAAACTCTGAAGTACCGAAATACTTCATGGTTATACTCCTCCTCGTTTTCCCGGATCTAACGGTCTGGAATCGTTCACTTCCTCTTGAACGAGTCTTGTCCACTGGCCTTGACGAGAATTTCAAGGACTCCTTTCCTTGAAGATTTTCGTCGCTCTCCCTCCTAAGATTAACTTATCTGGTCCTCCTTTGTTCCTCTGAACAATCTCTTCAACCCTTAGTCGAATTTCTAATCTGTGCACACTTTGCAAGAGGCTTCTCTCTACACTTCAACTTCTATGAACGACTTTGCACTCCTTGCGACTGTCCTTCAACCGCTTCTATCTCTCATGACTAAATCACATTATCCCTTCCGAGATTTTGAGTCTGAAAACTCTATCACGCACTCCTTGCGGATGTCAATGCACTCCTTGCATACATACAAGTCCTTGTTATCTCTTCTGAGATTTCGAGTCGAAACAGACTCGGTCACGCACTTCTTGCGGACGCTATGCACACCTTGCACTCGCTCACTAAAGAGAAAACAATTGAAACTTGTCTACTCCTAACAATGACTCATACATTCGACATGGCAAATGCAGTCATAGATTCAAGAACAGAATTAATAGAGAATTGACAAATAACAGAAACTCTACCATTCATTCAGATAGATACACAACCACACATATTTGGGACAATGTTCCTTTGTTATATTCATCCAACTAAAACTTACATACATACATACATTGTTCTTCGCCACTCCTTAATCTATACAAGATAGATTCAAACAGCTACTCGGTTCTCCTCTATCCGCAACAACAATAAAATCAACAACTCCTCTACTAGGCAATATTACAAAGCTTTTTTTTTACAAATAGGTGCTCTTCGAGCATTCCCTCTAATTACTCTACGCTACCTTAAATGGAATTGAATGCTATCAGCTACTCAACGCCTATTACAATAAATATTGCGTCAGACAGATAAGAGCACAAGCTCCAAATCTGTACTGCGATCTGATCCATAAAACAAAATACATTCCCCCATCAATCTTTCGTGATGGTTCAGCCTCCAATCATTAAAGACATTCATGACTCAAAAAGTTTTGTCGGATATCACATTAATACATTGATCAGTTTGAAATTCAAAATATTTCAAAACGTGTGCTAGTGCGCCCAGCTGTCCTCCACGCTTGTGCTTTGTTGGCGATGCTCTTGCATCATTTTGGTAGCCTTGGTGACTGACTCATGGGTGGTAGCCATGAGATGGTTAGGATGGTGTAGTAGTGCATAGGCTAGGAGGACCAAGGATGTCTAGCCAAGTGGGATGGACAACCAATGAGGCGTTGCATAGCAGGCTTTGACGAAGGACGACATGATTTGGCAATGTGATGGATTGTGTGAATTATCCATCGTAAGGAAACCGTGTTGATGAGTATATTGAAGGTATGTGAACATCTGAAAAAACAGGGACATGATCTTTAGGGACTATCAAGCGTTGGCTTAGATGGATAACAATACAATCTCACATTGGGCAGTCAAATGTTCAAGTATTGTTGGCTTGGGGGAGACAATGGTGTAACATTATCTAATGTTGGGTGGTGATGGTGTAGCATTCCCTACGGTGAAATGAGCACTTCGACATTTTTCATACTCAAAGGTGCTTGGCTTGGGTTCGATCAAGACATGTGGGTTAGGCGTAGTCCAGGTGATACAAGTGTTTGATGGTCATGCCCAACTAGCAAGATCACGTTGGTGTCGTGTAGTGACCAAGCTTCTTAAGTGGTATGGGACACTCAAGTGGAATAAAAAGTCTAGCCCCATGATAATTGTGCTCTACACACCATAAAAACAACCAAAACAAACAAAAATGTCCATCGACATGCTCTTTACATGATGGATTGTGTTCATATAATTCATTTTGCATGCTCGAGGGTGCTTGGATTGGGTTCGATCAAGACATATAAGTTAACTGTAGTCTAGGTGATACAAATGTTTGATGATCATGCCCAACAAACAAAATCACATTGATGTCATGCAATGACTAAGCTTCTTAAATGATATGAAACACTCAAGTGGAATAAAATATCTAACCCCGTAATACTTGTGCTATACATACCATAAAAACAACCAAAACAAACAAAAATGCCCATCGACATGCTCTTTACATTCTGGATTGTTTTCGTATCATTCTCCACACACCTTATGACTATAAAACAAACAAACAAAAATACTCATCGACATGCTCTTTACATGATGGATTGTTTTCATATCATTCTCCACACCTAATGACTATAGAAGGTGGATGTATATTTAGGTTTCCTAATATAATACAAAAAGTAACACAATAGTTGCAATTCACATACGTGGAGACCAAAGAGGAAAGAAAAGTCTGCACATGGAACATACACAAGTGATACTCAACGTGGGATGTGATAATTAATGGTCAAATTAATATATTACTCACCTGAAATGTTATAAAACTATCATAAGTAATAATCAATCAATGTATTCAAAACTTCATCTTAATGCTTATGAGATTAGTTGGTTAGTAAAGTAAAAAACATGGTTTAGTTATTTATTTAATGAATGGTTTTTTAATTAAATATTTATTTTATGTGGATTTAGATAGATAAATAAATTTTAATAAAATATGAGAAAAGATATTTGATTTTTTAAAATATGTTTGTTATAAAAATATAAGGAACGGTTTTTTAATTAAATATTTATATAAAAACATTGATTTTATATGGATTTAGATAGATAAATCAATTTTAATAAAATATGTGAAAGGTTGTTTGATTTTTTAAAATATTTTTGTTATAAAAAATTGTAACGGATTGAAAAATAAAACAATGTATTTATATGATTTTCATTATTTTAAGATTAAAACAAAATTTATGTAGAATTTTCAATATATAATATGTGTTATTAATTTATTTAAGATGAAAGAAGAAGTAGAAAAAATAAATCAATAAACATAAAATATATAATGTTTCATTTATATATTTAGGATTAGATATTTAAGTTGAGTTGGTTTTAGAGTATGATTTAAAATTGTTTTTGTTTAGTTTTTTCAACGAGAAAATTTAGCAATTATATTATAAATATAATTTGTTCTCTAGTCAAGAGATGTTACAAAGGACAGTGAAAGGAGACGAAACTGATAATGAATTTTTCACCAATAGTGGTCTCTCGACCAGTAGATGGATAAAGTTCATAAATGAAAAGATAAATGAAGCCAAAAAAATTGTGACCCCACAGATGTTCATAGCAGTACTAGTCCATAGACCATGCTCATAAACAAAATCCATACATCCCCAGAGAGTCACCGGAGAAGAAAACCAGCATGCAGGCTGCAAAAAGAGATACAAAACAGGAAAAAAACCCAACAAAAACCAGAAAAGAAGCTAAACCAAAAGTTGCACGCCCCCAGAGGACCTCGAAGTGTATACCCAACACCGCACGCCTCCAAATGACCTCAAAGTGTTAACCAAAACACTGCACTCCCCCAGTGGACCTCAAAGCTCTGTTCCAAAACCTCTTCAAGCCAATGAGGAAGAGGTCAAGAGGGTACAAAAAAACGAAAGAAAACATGAAACCGACCGCAACAAAACCCCATAGCCACCTCCACCGCAAATACTTCGTCGCTAATCACAAACATAGCCTCACCAGTTTTGGCAGATGCAGGCTCAGGGAGCTGTCCCGAAACTTGGCCCCGAGCAGTCGCTTCGACCCCTAAATGTCGCCACAGAGAAATCGCCGCAACTGCATAAGGTTCATGCGTCCACACGACGCATTAACACATCGAATCGCAGAGTTTGAATCCTTCGTCGTCGCCTTCCTCTTACTTTCGATCCACCCTTGGTCGCTCACCCTGTAATGGTCTTATGCCCACGCTTCACCATGGAGACTAGGGATGCGGCTAGCGAAACCTAGTCGTAGAGCCCGCAGAACCGGAGTCTTGCTCGACCCTCAAAACCCTAGAACCAGATGCGATGCACAAAGGGAAGCTAGTTGCACTCTCTATTTATTTTTTTTATTTAAGAGTTTTTTTTTCTAAGAAGTAAGGAAACAAGTCAATGATCCAAGATCCAAAGGTTGGCACCCTCTTACTTGTCACTAGTTAATTATTCCAAGTGGCGAATAACAACGATGAATCCGCGTGCATTAGCGAACCAATGATGACTCTCACCGTACATTAGGAGATAGCAACCAGTGATAACTGTCAATATACATTAATAGATAGCAACCAATAATAACTATCAGATGACTATGAAGGTAGCTAATAGCAACCAATGATGATTATCCCATTAGTAATTAACAACTAAATTATGATAAATTTTCTTGTTATATAAAAAATATACTTATATATTTAAGTTTAAAGAAAAAAATTATATATATATATGATACCTGCAAACGACCGGTTACTTCATCTACAAGCGATAGGATCCTTATGAGACAAGACCGATCGAAGCCGTGCATTGACAACACGGACTTTACGGCCTCCGGATTGACAACACAGACTTTACGGCATGCGGGCGTTGGCTATCCAGAGTTTCCTGAAAAAGGCAAGTGAGCTTTCTCAGTCATCAGAGGTTGTTGTTGACATTTCATTCATCCAAGCAGGATGGTTCTGCAAGCAAACCATGGAAGCCGTGGCCTTGTAGGTAACGTTTCCATTTTCATTTTCAGTCCCATGATCCTGTGCTGGATGTGTATGTAAAGGAGGCTCCGTGCAAAATAATAATGCGAGGTGGCCCCTCACCAGTTGGTTTGGTTAGTAACATTCTCATCAACAGGCAGTGGAGGGGACCATAGATGGACGCTTCAACTCCACTGTTTTAGCAGATGACTGTTTTTGTAATGGGTACAAGAAGCCTGTTTGGTGTTTTTGATTAAAGAAACATATCACAAGTAAAAGTAGGAAAGCTTTCAAAAAAGTCACTTACCCAGCAAGCCCCACCTTATCCTTGCTCCGAGTTGGTAAGATTCGGTTGCTAGTGCAGTCAAATCACATCAATCAATCACAGGTCTGTGCGAGAGCATATAATACCTAATTACTGCGATAGACAGCGAATGTAGGTGGTGGTTTCAGAATCGTACTATCGTAGAGCTCGGCAATGCAATAATGGACGGCCTCAACTTCATGTGCAGTACAGTACAGTGCATTTCATTTGGATCAGGTTACGTCTCATTCTCAACTCTTCCAAGCAATACCAGCTTGCTTGCTTTTTATACAATATGGACTTGGCATCGCTCCAAAATTAGAATATCTTATCATTTCAGTGGTTACATCTTCCTTTACATTAATAGGTCAAATTATATGCTCAATGGTTGTAAATGAAATGGATCTTCAGAGATGAATGAAAAAGGTACTATAAAAAAAAACCTTTGTTTAGGTTTTTGGTGTGACTCATGCTTACAGCTAAGATTTCTTGATTTGATTCAAAGTTATGTCCATGGTGTTGCAGACCTGACATGTTTTGCTATGGATCTTCAGAGATGAATGAAAAAGGTACTATAAAAAAAAACCTTTGTTTAGGTTTTTGGTGTGACTCATGCTTACAGCTAAGATTTTTTGATTTGATTCAAAGTTATGTCCATGGTGTTGCAGACCTGACATGTTTTGCTATTATATTTGAAAATATATATAGAAATTTGTATTTTTTTTAAATGTCATTTAAAATTGAAATTATTTTAAATTATAATATAGGTGATTATTTGATTTTATGTATAGGATTAAGTTAGATGTTATTATTTAGGTTGAAAGTATTTTTTTAGTGGAATAAGACTTAAAATTGTTTTTATTGGTTAAGAGCTAGTTTTCTTAGGATATAATGAAAAGGGGACTTAGAGGTATCTAGTAGGAGTGAAAATATGTCCCTAACCACCAAATCATTTTGGGTAGTATGGTTTTCCTTGGATTGATGGTAGGATGGTTGTTCTCACCACCAATTAACAACTAAATTATAATATATGTGATTATTTAATTTTATGTATGGGATTAAGGTTAGATGTTATTATTTAGATTGAAAGTGTTTTTTGGTAGTGGTATAAGACTTAAAATTGTTTTTATTGATTAAGAGCTAGTTTTCTTAGGATATAATGAAAAGGGGACTTAGACTTAGAGGTATCTAGTAGGAGTGAAAATATGCCCCTAACCACCAAATCATTTTGGGTGGTATGGTTTTCCTTGGATTGATGGTAGGATGGTTGTTCACACCACCCATTAACAACTAAATTACATTGCTTGAATTTTATGGATAAAAATGTGTAAGCATATTTGAAACATCCAATTTTTGGAGTGAAAATGAAGTTGTTGGACTTTTCAAATATGCTTACACATTTTTATCTAGAAAATTCAAGCAATATGACTAATTGGACAAACTAAATTACAATCTTTAACAAACAAACAAAAATAGAATTAAAAATTAAAAATATACTTAAAATAATGCCCCTCTATGTAGAACAATTAATGATCAAGTGCACTCCTAAGACCACTCACTTATGTGAGGTCACTAGCTTACCTTGTGTGTTGCTTGTGGGGGAGCATGGATACTCACGGAGGTTATAGTGGTTGTTGTCGGAATCAACCCTGATATTATAGATTAAGAGGACTAAAAATTTGCCCCTAACTACCAAGTCATTTTAGGTGGTGTGGTTTTGGTTGAATGACTTAGAATGATTGTTCTCACCACCCATTACTAACAAAATTACAATAAATTTTACTGTCTTAACTAAAATAAAATAAAAAACTAAAAATAATTTNTGAGATCAAATTAGTCTATCTGAATCATGTGCATGAGTTTCTTATTTATTTATTTTGCTTTTCAATATGAGTAATTCCCCGCTAATACCTAAATCTAACAAGGGAAGACCTAGCAAAGTAACCCTAGATAGTTTGCATGAATACATAGAATCATTAAAAAACATATAGAAGAGAGAAGCAAAACTTCAAAGTACGTTAGAAGTAATGCTTGATAATAAAGTTAGATCCTTAAAAGATGATATTCAGAGACAAATAGACAATAAACTATTAGGGTTTGAGACCCGGTTGCAGAAAATGGAGGATATATTACAAGAAATAGATAAACAAGACCAAGAGCATAAACAATAAAGGCAAGCAAAAGAGGTCAAAGAAATCATAATCTTAGGGACAAGCTTAAAGGGATAGAAGAAAAAGTTAATTAACAATTTGGCCCTAAATAGTGTGGAACGCAAATTGCATATCAAACCTATTAAAGAGGAAATGAATAAACTCATAGAGTTAGATCGTGAGTGTAACAAAAGAGCCTTGAACCTCATAATTTTTTGTATAAAAGTATAGAAAAATGAGGACACATTAGCAATAGTCAAGGAGGAACTTAAAAATAAATCGCAAATTGAAACAACTGGGAAAATTAATTGAACATAAAGATAGGTTGATTCAAGTTATGGTAATTTCTAATGCCCATAAATATGACATACTCAGCGAAACTCTGAGCTTAAAAGTGTTTGGAATATTTATAAATGAAGACCTCATTCTAGAAGATCAAGCTAAATTAAGAAAGCAGGTTCAAAAGGTAAAGGAAGTCAAAAAAGAAGGAAAATGGGTAATAGTACAATATGGACTTGGCATGGCTCCAAAATTAGAATATC
>SNQJ01S0178237.1:0-19702 GCA_010110895.2 Picea sitchensis | reverse complement strand
ATGTACATTGTCCTTCATGTCCAAATACCTTTATCAATCTTGCGGTCCAAAACCCATGACTAGGGTTGACATCAATGACAACAACCAATCTTCCAACACTTTTATGGTGTTGACAATTTTGTCCACACTTAGGAGATAGGATGCAAAAGTTTCTTCGTCTTTCGTCTTCAGACTCTCGAACTGCCTTCGAAACGTGTGAAAAAAAGTAATATCTTGATCTCTTCTAGTTTGTATAGTGTTCATTGAAAGTAAATGAAATTTTCATTTTCTTGTATTTTTTATTAACTTAATAAATTCACTTAATTGAAAGAGTCAATAACACCACCAATGTTCATTTCAGACCTTGAGTAAATAATAAACATTAAAAGTAACACTAATCTAAAAAGAACTATATGTTTTCTTTATAGAAAACACATTTTATTCTAAGTTTTAAGACCTTGGTGTAGGGTTGGATAGTTGATTCTCCAAGGACACATAATTGAACTGGGAATCGATTAAAAAGAGGCAAATCCATTAGTAGCACTTGTCGGGAAATAACATCTAAGAAATGTGTCAAACAATATGGTTGAGCTTAGCAAGTAGAGAGATCATCCCCTCTCTGCTTGTTTGGTCAGATATCATGTGTATAGAGGTCTTTGATTGAAGTGGTAAGTCCTTAGGGTGATACCACTTTTATCTAGAGATTTGGGCTAAGGAATTAATCCTATATTCCTTTCTCATACACATAGACTTGATTCATGATTGTCCCCTTTGACTACCAACTATGAAGTGGTAGACTTAATTTTTTTCCTAAGGTATCACACGAGTGACTACAAGTGGGAAGTGCTTGTGGTCCCTAATATAGTGTTAAAGACCTAATATATAAATATAAAATCACACACAAGCTACAAAGGATGATATATAAAATCTCCTTGATTATATATAAAAACCATTAAGGTAGGGAAACACCTTGCAATTGATCCTTTTATGGAAGGAATCCACTCATGTTCAATCGTATCTTAGAGGGGGATATATCCTATTGATCTAAGCTCCAAATATAATACTATTCCACACCATGCTTCATTACATTGCATATACTTCTTCATATAATACTATTTATCTTTTAAGAACTTTCTAGAGAAGAAACATTTTCATAGGTAGAACCTTCTAGTAAGCATTCTCACATTTATTTATTCACACTATTACATAGGCCTTATTTATTAAAAGTGGCTTCCATACATAGAAATATCTATTATTATTTCCATTGGGTACATCCCTAGGTACCCCATATTACCCCCCTAGATGCATGACATTCCACCCCCCTTACAAAAACGTTGTTCTCAATTCTTGGTGTGAGAAAGAGCAACCATATACATGGGTCCCATGGATGAGTGTGGACTATAATGATGAAGTAGGCTAGACAACCAAGGTCCCATGTAAAAATTACTATCCATCATGTTGAAGTAGTCCAAGCTCCACCTTAAACCTGGATCCCATGTATGAGTGTTGAATATGAAACCCAACTGATGATTCCTGAGCTCCATGAATCGCCAATTAATATGCTCCAAATACCCACTAATGACATGGGGATTAAAGTAAATATAATCATGAAAAATATCATCCACATAGTTGTAAAGGGTCGAGGTTGAATCTTGAAGGAACCATACCATTGTAGAATATGCAAGATGAACACTAGTAGTCATAATAGGATCTTGATTTCCCTCAATGATGTTCTCTATATAAGGTGGAGTAGAGCCATCATATAAAATATGAAAGTATTTATCGTCCGAGAAATGACAACTATCCAGATACCAATCATCACAATCATTTTCTAAATCATACCAGGAATATCTTTCTCAATTATATTCTTCCTTGATGCAAGGGTACATGGTCACATCATCACAGTTCTCTTGATATTTTGTGAGTGTCTCTTGGAGATCTTGGACAACTTTTAAGAACATTATCGTATCTTCATTCTTCATTCCTATGAGGGTTTGAGAGTGAAATTTTTAAGATACTACAACCAATGGCAGATTGATTGGAAGCACCAAATATAATATATCAAATCAAACCCCTAAAAATCCTCTATCCAATGGTACTAATCTGGAAGCAATCTATAAAACGTTATGAGCTTTGCATCCTTGCGTTTATCAAGAAAAACATGAAAATTGATGATTTTCAATCAACAATATCTTGACTTCCCCAACTCTGATTGAGAAAATGTTTTTTTTGAAATTAGTTTTTTCCCCCATAGGAACTCATATATATAATTGGTTTTGGAAAATTATGTACTAAATTCTACATAAGTTGATCGAAGTGTCGCAACCCCCTTTTTCTATCCTTTTAAAACCTGCAAAATGAAAAAAAAATCCCCTTTTTTGGCCCAAATATTCTCTTACTTGATGCCCAAGAAAGAGCTTTGATACCAAATGTTAAGTGCCTCATATCTAAAAATAGAATCACACACAAGCTACAAAGGATGATATAGAAAATATCTTTGATTATCTATAAAAACCTTAAGGTAGGGAAACATCTTGCAATTGATCCTTTTATGGAAGGAATCCACTCTTGTTCAATTTTATCTTCAAGGAGGAAACCTCCAATTGAGATAAGCTCCAAATATAATACTCTTCCACACCATTCTTCATTACATTTCATATACTTCTTTATATAATACTATGTATCTCCTAAGAACATTCTAGTAGGTGGAACCTTCTAGTAAGCCTTATCACATTTATTACTTTCACACTATTACATAGGCCTTATTTATTAAAAGTGACCTCCATGCATAGAAAAATCTATTATTATTCCCATTGGGTACATCCCTAGGTACCCCATATAACCCCCCTAGATACACTACAAGAAGACACATAATATTTGTTTAACTCCTTAGATGGTGCGCATGTTCATGAGGGTACTTGGAACTTAGGTTATTGTTGTGTGAAGGTTATTGTGACTATCTCTCATGCCTTCGCTAGTTGGTCTCGGGCCTTGATAATCCTAGGTTAGTTTTCATAAGGCCCATTTGACTGTCCATTTCTTGTTTGTTGGAGCTTATAGACTTGTTGAGGCATGCTCCATGTTTAATTGTGTCTAGTTGGCCTTAGTTTTTTTTCTTTGTTTTGAAACACTTATATGATTGCATTTGACCTTGAATAGATTTAACATATGATTTCCTACTAGATTTCTTTCTAGATCCAAGTATCTTCATGTGGGATGAACATCTTTAGTCCCATTGTTGATGAAGGAGCCTCCACTTGCATTATGTATTTATCTTGTTGGAGAACCTTAGGTTCTCTAGATATGTTTAAATCAAACACCATATTAAAAACATTAGATGACCATACTTTTAATCCCCATGGAATCATTGCTTCCTTTCCTGCTACGTTAAGTGGAAGGACTATTTCAATCAAATTTGAAGTAGACGATTCTCCTTTAGGCTATAATATTTTTCTATGGTGTAGTTGGTTTTATGCACAGAAGAAAATTGTGTCTTCATTCTTTAAAGTCCTTTTCTTTCCTCGTCAAGGTAAATTGATTATCATATATAAATTGGAGTATTATACCCCTGATTCATGATCCAACATTGGTATGAATGTTCCATTCATCAACTATTCCAAGGGTTCTTTTGACAGTATTGGTTTTGGGATATTCAAAGATTCATATATCATGATAATTTTTCCCTTGCCTCCACCTTCCAATTCTATTAACTCAGCTCCTGTATGTATTATTTTGTCAGCTACTGTTAAACCATAAATTTTTTCCTCAACATCTATTTCTATTGTGGATCTTGTGCTTTAGCACTTGATTCCATCTAAGATATTCATTTTCAATCAGGACCCTTGGGTAGTGCCTCATCCATTTGATCTTAAGTCGTACAAGTTGAGTATCTCATTCAATGTGGTCGAGATTTCCTACCAAGCTATCTAATCAATAGTTGTGGAACATGATAAGAAACTCCATCATTATATGAAATATGATCAGTTCACTTCACCCATCTAGGCCACCAACCCTCCCAGTTCATATGATTTATTGGATGTTCAAATTCCTTCAGATGAGTCTATCCTTGAAGCCATGATCAAGTATGAAAGACCATTGGAAGCTATGCATAATAGAACATTTTTAATAGTTGAATTGGAGACATTAGAGGTTGGCACAAAAATCCTAGTTTCATATGGTGATATCGACTGGTACCAATGCCCCATCCTAACATGTGATGCATATGTGGAAGGGAATTTAGTGAACATATTGAATAATATTTCCATCATCATCTTAGTGAATCCATGTGTCATTGAAAACATATTGATTGGTTTAGATTGTTCTCCTTGACACGAAATAAAACATTATACTACCATTTTTATGGAGTTTCACGACAATTTTCCTTGGACCTATGAGGATATGCCATGCATTGATCCTTGGATTTTCGAACATGAAATACAAATACATGATTATGCTAAGCCTATTTGACATAATATATGACTTATAAATTCAAAGAAGTAAACTTCCATTAAGGAAAAGGTTGAAAATGTTCTTCATGTTGGTTTTATTTACCCAGTTCCATTGACTGAATGGGTTTCTAATCCTTCTTCGATTTCCAAGAAACAAGGTACCATTTGAGTCTATGTTGATTTTAGGGAACTTAATAGGCCTTTTACTAATGATAATTATCCTACTACATTCATATATCAAATAATTGATGAATGTATTGGTAGTGAAATAGTTTCCTTCATGGATGATTTCTCCAGCTATAATCATATCTAGATAAATAAGGAAGAACAACAAAAAACTATGTTTATATTTCCTTGGGGTACTTTTTCCTATCATAAGATGTTGTTTGGTCTAAAAAATATTAGTGCCACATTATAGTAGGCCATGTCATATGTGTTTAAACATATTGTCAAAGCATATTTGGATGATTTAGCAGCTTGATCCCAAATTCACGTTGATCACCCATATCATATTCACCATATGTCAGTACTATAACATTTGTTTGAATCCACATAAGTGCATATTTTATGTGATATCCAAGCGATTACTTGGTTTCATTGTGTCCAATTTTTGGATCATGGTTTATCTATTCAAGGTTGAGGCCATAGTTTAGTTTCTTCCCCTACATCATACTATGCAACTTCAAAGTTTTCAAGGGAATAAAAACTTTATGTGAAGATGTTACACACCTAAGTGTCACATTACTAAATTTCACACTCAAGTGTCGTAAGTGTCACAAATTTCGCATTATCAAATGTCACACTTAAGTGTCACAAGTGTCGCACTGCCAAATGTCGCACTTAAGTGTCACATATGTTACACGCCTAAAGTATCACACTTTACCGAGTGTTGTACCTAAGTGTTTCAACTTTATCACCATGAGGAAGTGTATGTCATATTTTGTAGCCACTTTGAAGAAGAAACATATAAGTTGGAGTTTGAAATACTATCTTTTTCCTTGATATTTTGGCCTTGTTTGAGTTTCATTTCCCCCCTACCCATATACAAAGAGGGATAAACCTTGATCATCGCCCCCCAAGAGTGTCTTAGGGAGTGATAATCCCTTGTTAGTTTCCCTATGCACAATTATTGGGGGGGCAATGAAGTAGTTGCAACCATCATGTATTGATTTGTGAGGTTGTTTCCAGGATATTTGAGTTGGTTAAGGGATTGGTTCGAGCAACCTCATATTCAAGGAAAGGACAATCTTGTTGGTTCATGAAAATCCTCATTTGATCACATCCTCTCCTCAAAATTATCATATGGTTGTGATTCCTCAAATAATATATAAGGGAATCCATTTTTGAGTGAAAAGGGAGAGAACTTAGAGCATCATACCTATGATTTTGTGACATTCACGAGGATGGAAAGGAGAGCTTGGAGGAGTTTTTGCAACATCGAGATTGAGATTATAAGTTCTTCACTATTGATTTATTTCCATTAATATATAACTTGGACTATTCCCTTTATGCATATGCGTTCACGATATGCATGTATATTGTTGTATAATTCATCATAGATAGGTATGTTTACTTAAAAATATAGTGTAGAAGAAGAAGGTATTGTTTTTTTCTTTGCAAAAAATCTCTTGGAGCTTGGACATCAAGATCAAGGGTTGGAGTAGCAAGGAAAAATGACATAAAAGAGGTGAGTCATATATCATTATCTTCCCATTATGATCATTGATGTAGAGAGTAGATATGAGGGGAAAGTAGTCACCATTTGTTTCTCTCTATCTTGAATCAAAGGGGTATTGATCTAAATGGGGTTTCACCTATCTGCATGGGAAACTTTTCCACAACAAAAATTGGTGACTCTACTAGGGAATCGTTCTCTTTGATCTTTCCTTAGTGTCTTCTAGCCTTATGAATTTTTTATTCTTACTTTATCTTGTCGATTTGGATGCTTTTTCTTTTATTTTCCCCCTTCCCTCATCATCATTGGGAAGTTCACTGAGTCCAACACTTGACCTTTTCTCAGATTTGGGAAAATTTTATGTTTTTTCACCACTTTCAAGACTTTATCCCTCCCCTATAAGGGAATACAAGGTGATAATACCTTGATTATCACTATGTTGGCCCTTGACCAGGTTTTGAGGAAGCAATGGTCATGTTTGACCATTTTTGGGACTTCGACTGGCTGGTCAAAGACGAAGCGCCTAGGCAAAGCGAAGATCGCAGGATCTCGCCCATTTTGTGGGATTTTTGGGATTTTAGGGTTTATGTAATGGGTATGGGATGTAGGCCCATGGGTTTACCCATGTTTAGGCCTATTTTGTAATGTATAAATAAGTAGCTAAGCGATGTAAGAATTAGTTCTGATGGGCTTTGTGCAAGAACCTGTGAAGGTGGCTAAGTGTGAATAGTTTTGAATGCTTTGTGCATACTGTATGTGAGACTTGCAGAGATAAGTGCAAGTGGTTGTAGTTGGATTTGTGCCTTGACCTAATCTAGGGAAGGAGGGTCTGGCGAGGTGTGCGTAGATCTCCTGTCTCTTTTGAAGTTGTCCTTGTGGCTTTGTACACAAGAGTAGAGGAATGTAAGAAGCTTGAAGATCAATAAAGAAGATGAAGAGTTGGTGGACGTAGCCCCACACTGGGGTGAACCACGTATATCCTATGTTATTGTGATTTGTGCTATGTTTTCATGATGGTTATGTTTATATTTGATTAGTGTAATTTTTTGGATGTATGATAGGTAGATCCATTGATGCTTAGTGCTTGCTATATGAATAAATGCTAGATCTTCTCTGATGCTATGTGTTGAATGTTTAGATGTGTTTAGTATTGATTACTACAGCGCTAATCTACAATTAGGGTTAATCTGTGATGTGAATAGGAATCATAACTAAATGCATACTATTGGCTAAGTTCTCTGTTGAAGTGTGTAATCACAGATATGTGTCCTAGCTAGGTTGTAGACACTTGAGTCCTACAAACCCTCCTGCCTCTACCTTGAGCGAGACTTCATCTGCTTCGCAGGTGTTCCCAAAAGGGTCGATAGTTAGGGTTTTTTTGGTACCTTGTTGAAGCGTTGAACCTTGGGTCTGCCCCTGTGCCAACAAATGGTTCTGTTTTCGAGACCTGCAACTATTATTGCTGGGAACTAACGAAAGAGAAATTTTTGTGCGTAGATCTATTGTTGTAGTGCGCAGTATTCTACCTAACTTGTGAAGCTTTGTGCTAAGAAAAAGAAGCCCGATTTGAAGAAAAGAGGTAAGATCTTAAATCTTTGTGCTCTGATAAAAAGTAAGATAAGTGGAAAGTATGGATCTTGGTATGTTTGACAGATTTTGTCCTAGTCTAAAAAGTGGGGCATATCTAGAATAAAGCAGATTCGATCTGAATAGATTTGATAGAAATGGTGAAAGATATGTTATTCCTATGCATAGAAATAATTTTTGGACTGAAAAGTGGATGTAGGAACCTATAACGAATGTTTGCAGATTGCAGGTCCATCACTGCGATCCTAGTGTGCAGTACACAAAAGATTGGGGATTGTTTAAGAGAAAGAGAGGATTGACATTGTGTTATAACTGCAGAAGATCGGGGCATCTTGCTAAGGAATGCCCTAGTACAGGTCCTATTTGTCTTTGTTGTAAAGATATTGATCATGAGGTTTTGGATTTCCATAGAATGATTGCTAAAGTTGAAAAGATGAACCTGAGACAAGGAAACTATGAATAAGGTCAAGAAACTAAGGATATGTTAGAAAACCAGAAAGAATCAGAGACTATGTTATTATAGCTGAAAGAAACATTGAATGATCATAGAGACATCAGTTTACCAGAGATCTTAAAAGAAAAGTAGTACATAGAAACAAGAATAGGAGACTTCGACATAGACTATGTTCTGGATGAGGAAACACAGGTGAATATCATGCCAGAAAGAACTTGGGAAATTTTGGGAAAGCCTACTATGATTCCTTCATTTGGAAGGATAGGATTGTTTAAAGGAAATATGATAAACCTATGTGGAAGAGTTACTAATGTACCTATGATTTCCCATGGAACATCAACCGAAGAAGAATTTGAAGTCATTAAATTTGTTGAGAACAACGCCCCTTTTGCACTTTTGTTAGGAAATAATTGGATTGAGAAAGATCATATATGGAGGAAAGCAGAGGAAGAAGCTACAGAACAGAAAAAACAAGAATTAAGGGACTCCATAGCCAAGAAAATAGAGTGACTAGTACAAAAACAAGAGGACAAGTTGAAGCAACTGAGGGCCAGAGACTTAGTTGTCGAAGTTGAAAGAATGCGGGAAGGCTTGAAAAAACTGTCCATGTAGGATAGAAGAACACCTACCCCAGAAGTAGCAAGCGAAGAGGTATTACATTTGAACCCTTTGAAAGACCCTCAATAGTTCAAAGTTACTACGTTAAGAGAATATAGGAACAAGAATGGAAAGAGGAACCTCGTGGCTTAGATCACATGGAATAAGGTAAGAAAGATTAGCAAGAAGAAATAAAAGTTAGAAACATTACAGGAAGTTCCAGAGGAGACTTCACATAAGGCAGGCTTGTAGAACCTGAACCTCGACTGGATAGCAGAACCACGTAGAATGGCACTTTGCCATGATGAATCTATATGACCATTGGAGGCATCCCCACCATTAGAACGATGCTATGGAACGAATAGAAACACAGTTATTTCCAGAAATATTTCCACCAAACCATTGAGACCGTGCCATAACGGATGGATTCGTATTGATTAAGGAAATTCGACCCATTGAAGGAATCCATTACGACGTTTCTTATTTAATTTTTTTAATGCCACACCGGGACCACTTTTGAAAACTGAGATATTCGAGCTAGAAGAGAAGTGATTGCATACCACATTTTGTTTTCTAAGACCTCACCATCAATTCGATTACCTTGAGTGTCCATTCACCTACCCAAGCTATTTTATTACGAGCATGTATGTCGGGCAACCTTAGTGGAGTCAAGAAATCCATAGAAGAGATCTCGATCGACCTTATGGATGAGAAAGTTATGTCCATGGGTATACATGCATCGTCGACGAGCGGTTTGCAAGAACCACCCTCGAGTGAACGTCAATCTGTGCCATCCTGAACCATGACAGAGAAAAGAAGCACGCACTGCAATGATCTGGAGAATGCAAAGCAGATCCCATTGGTCTTGCCAGACTATATCTCACCCTTGGCTAGTGCATTTAGTTGTGACCACGTCCCGATGGATTTCAAGTACAAAATAATCATTTCATACCTACCGAAAGGGATACATGCAGTAGGACCGCAGTTGGGACTAATCCCAACTCTAAAGATAAGTGATTTCAACCTCGGCGACAAAAAGAATTATGTGATGCTCACACAACATCCCTACCTGACGAAGACAACCGAGAAGAAGCCCAAGATAGTTCCCAACCATGGATCAAGGATATTGCAAGATCAACGATCTTGAACGTCATGGATATCCCCCACTTCAGAAGACATCAAGAGGTTAACGTGTGCATTAAAATCCTCCTGTCTTGCTACCATGGCGGGTATCTTTGGTTGGATAGGCACATCACTATGGATCTGGCGCTGATCCACCTGATCACCAGATTAAGCATGCAGGGACTAGACCCTCATAAATTCTACCCAGGGAAGATGTCAGATCGCTCTTTGGCGCAACACATCAAGGAGGCATATCGAGATGTGGAGAAAGGGAAGCGAGGCTACAAGGTAGCCTCCATCCAAGATGGTGCAGTGCACCTAGATTTTCAGTTAATAGAGGGTAATCTCCTCAGAAAGAACCACCCTACGCAAGTAACAGGATTTGTACTCAACCTCTCAGGGAAGTGTGTCGAAGGGATACAGATGAACTGGGTGAGCTACCTCATCAACGAGTTGGAGAAGGAATGTCACGAAGCATAGGACCAAGACTATGAGTTCCAATTTAGTTGGTTGTTGATATTAATAGCATTTGTTGCTTGGGATATGCCAAAGGGAGCGACATTCCCAAAATTTGAGCCATCAGAACCATTGGCCGCGAGGTTCACCACATTATGGTATACAAGCGACATCGCAAATCAATAGAAATCAAATGCGGTGTTCCACACTTATTACTTACAACTCAAGCACACAATTGAATCATTCCCTCGAATGACCTCAAATACCTTGCATACATACAGGCCGCTAACGATGTTCTGCACAGACAAACACTTCATTTACATCACTGCGCGCAGGGATGAAAGTAAGGAGGAGTTGTAGTCCTATGAAAAATTGACTGATGAAGAGATAGAGAAAATAACCAAGGAATGGCCCACCGAATTCCTTTTACCAGTCGAGCAGACAAAGCTTTTCAAAACTGACATCATCAGAATCCCTTTGGTCACCCGGACCGAGTATGATAGACCAAGAAACACAAAGAAAAAGGAGGAAGTGCAGGACATAGACAGTGAGGAAAAGAACAACACATTGGAGGAAACTACGTCTGAATCACCTGCAAGAGGAGGAGGAGACGAAGTAAACAAAGAGGAGGAAGGGGAATATGAAAAGCAAGAAGAGGGAGAAGTAACACCGCTAAAAGGACCCCCTTATAGAGGTTGGGACGTCAAAGAAAATGAAGGGTTCTCCGCATTAACCCTCCGCGCAGAAGAAATCTTGAGCCACTAAGCCTCAATCGCATAACATGATCATAGTGGATGATATCCAACTCATCATCACAGCTATAGAATATGCTTCAGAGGATATCCTGCAGAGACATGAATCCAAACAAGAAACACGGTATGAAAGGATTGAGAAAGAATGGAAATACATCTAGAAAGCTATCCAGCCAAGCCTCGCAGTGTCTACTGTGCCATCCTAAACAAAAAGTGTAGAATTGAGGGATGCACCTACCCAACGACATAGATTGGAATATGCGACAGAGACGTGACTTCATCGAGTCTAGGAAGAGAAGGAGAAGGCCACAGATACCTTGAAGCAAGAAAAGGAGGAGGCCTTAGAGTAACTTCAGGTTGTGTAATGATGGCAGAGGGGTAGACCCAGGGTTCAACTCTAAGAGTGCACCAATGTGCCCTAACTACTAGCCCTTTCAACTACACTTGTGAAGCATATGCGGTCTCACCCAAAGAAACTATTGGGGGGTTGCAGGACAAAGATGTCTACAGCCAGGGGAAATATCAAGTGGGTCCAATACCAGAACACTGCAGCATTCATATATCACTTATTAGCTAGGATCTACTCTGCACATCTACTTATCAGGTCTAACATATTAATGCAATCATAGTATATCAATGACTGAGACAAAATACCAATCACACACAACACAAATTATACGTGGTTCACGCTCTCTCTAGGGATACGTGCACAAAACTGTTCTTTATAATATATTAAGATGAAGCATACAGTTCTTGTCTGCACTCTTAGCTAGCATATCTTCTCTCTTCTCCTCTCTTTCTCCCCTCTCCCTGTGAACCCAGCTGTAGGGCTGACCTTTGTACCCAACTTAAGATATTACAATACCAAAAGGATCTCCCACTTATCACTTCTCTCTCCCATGATAATAATCTCTCACAACATACCAACAACTATATCGATACTAGTAACAGTGACACACCAACAACCCAACCCAGGTCCTCTTGACCTTTATGTATACATTACAATAGCTCACCGATACCCTTAGGCCAAAACCTAGGTGTCAAAACCCTAGAAACCAAAACCCTAGGTGTCTAAAACCCTAGCTCAACTTGACCCGCGTTTTCAGGGCTTCACCAACCTATATTTCCTTCCTTCTTGCGCGATGCACCAAAGCATATGATGATGGATTCTTTCGCTTGACGAGCTGTCTTTGATCCTTCTTTCTTTTTGATATGTCATCCTCGATATCCTCATTCAATGGATTTCTTCCTCGGACTTCGCTCCATCTTTTCTTCTCTTTTGCTCACTTCGACCCAATAACAATCATTGTGCCTTCTGCGAAGTTCGCATTTTGCCTTTTCTTCCTTTTTCTTTACTTACTTCCATAACCAAGGGCCAACACATAACAAGAGACAAAGGACCTTTGGGCGAAGTTCGAAGAGGACAAAGAGAAATTCCAGAAAGAGAAAGACCAACTACTTGTAGAGTAGACTGTGATTACAGAGGCAATGACTAGAGCACTTAGCTCTATGTCGGACTTGGCACTGACGGAAGAAGAGGAAACCGAGAGCCAAGTGGGGAAGCTCACTGAGGCCATTCAATAGCTTTAGGAATAAGTTGTAGATCTAGAAATTCAAGTAGTGCATAGTGCTCTGCAAGAAGTACAATACCAAAGGGAAGAAACTTCTAGGAGCGCAGTAGAAAGAATCATGGTGTTGATCATAGAATGTAAGAAAATCAGTGACCAAAGTGCGTAGACCTATGAGCGCCCTGAAGAAGACCCGGAGTTGAGGAGAATGGAGGCACATCTCCAAGAGGTGAAGCAACAGGTGTCGATTGTGCAAGCACAGTTGAAGCATATTATGACATTTGATAAGATGAAGAGGTCACATGAGCATTGCGTAGTTCAGCAGTAGGTCACTGCCATCCAGAGTTGAGTTATGGAGGTGACCCAGAGATTCCAACCGGTGTAGGAAGAAGCCTGCACACTTTTTGATGAGATCGAGGGACAAGGTGCACAACTGGAACATGTGGTCACAACAGTAGAACAATGCCTGGAAGGGCCTGTCACCGAGCAAGTAATTCAAGAGTTTGTCGAGCGGGAGGCTCTCATGAAGCAGCGAGTTGAGGCATCTTGAGCTAAGCATAAGGCCTTCGAGGCACTGTTTCCTAGATCAGAGTGACTTGGGACAAGTCATAGGTGAGTGTTGGGGTCCTGTTGGCCCTTGACCATGTTTTGAGGAAACACTGGTCATGTTTGACCATTTTTGGTACTTTGACAGACTGGTCGAAGATGGAGCACCCAGGCGAAGCGGAGATCACAAGATCTCGCCCCTTTTGCAGTCTTTTTGGGATTTTAGGGTTTATGTAACGGGTATGGGATGTCATCCCATGGGTTTACCCATGTTTAGGAATCTTTTGTAATGTATAAATAAGTAGCTAAGCGATTTCATAAGTAGTTGTTATTGGCTTTGTGAAAGAATCTGTGAAGGTGGCTAAGTGCAAATAGTTGTGAATACTTTGTGCATACTATATGTGAGACTTGCAGAGCTAAGTGCAGGCAGTTGTAGTTGGCTTTGTGCCTTGACCAAATCCAGGGAAGGAGATTTTGGTGAGGTGTACGCAAATCTCCTGTCTCTCATGAAGTTGGCTCTGTGGCTTTGTGCACAGGAGCAGAGGAATGTAAGAAGCTTGAATATCAATAAAGAAGACAACGATTTGGTGGACGTATCCCCACACTAGGGTGAACCACGTATATCATGTGTTATTGTGCTTTGTGCTATGTGTTCATGATGGTTATGTTTATATTTTCTTAGTGTACTATTCTGGATGTATGATAGGTAGATCCATTGATGCTTAGTGCTTGATATATGAATAAATCATAGATCTTCTCTGATGCTATGTGTTGAATGTTTAGATGTCTTTAATATTGATTACTACTGTGTTGATCTACAATTAGGATTAATCTACGATGTGAATACAAATCATAATTGAATGCATACTATTGGCTAAGTTCTCTGTTGAAGTGTGTAATCACATATCTGTGTCCCAACTAGGTCATAGACACTTGATTCCTACAACCCCCCTGCCTCTACCTCGAGTGAGACTTCATCTACTTCGTTGGTTTTTCCAAAAGGGCTGGTAGTTAGGGTTTTGTTGGTGCGATGTTGAAGCGTTGAACGTTGGGTATGCCCCTGTGCCAACACACTCCTTAGAAGTGTATTAGGGAGTGATGAAATCTTGATTATCTCTCCCCCTTAATGTATTAGGGAGTGATGAAACCTTGATTACCGCTTCGTATGCATTATTACAAGAGCGATAATCTTTGTTCCGGGTGAATTTGGAGCTCATTTTCCCTCATTTCTGTTAGTGTTTTGTCTCAAAACTTTACAAAAGAATCCTCCATGCATTATTGTGGCTTTGATTTATTGAAGTTTAGTGATTATCATATTTTTCTTGCCTCTTTTGAGTTTGCAATTCCTTCAAATTGTGAAATGTACACTGCCCTAGGTTAACTTGATCATTTGGCCAAGTCTATGTCATCATTAGTTTGATCCTCATCAGTTGTAGGTATTGAAACTTTTGTTACCATGATTCCAAATCCTTCTAAGTGTTTTACTTGTTTGTTGTTGGGATCCTTTTCATTGATTTGGAGGTTTCTTATGTTGAAATAAGCTTTTTTTTTAGCTTCTCGTTCTATTCTTCTCGGGAAAAATTATGATCCCTTGAATGTACTCCTGAACTCTTTGGCCTTACTGCAACTTTGCATTGATCTTTGATCCTTGTTACTTAAATTATGAGGTTTCAAAAAGTGGTTTTCCTTTACTTTGAATTTTGGATTCTTGTTTGAAAAAGTGTTGAAAGCATCCTTGTTTTTGGATTCTTTTAGCCTAGTTGAGTGCTTATTTTCTTCATCTTCTTTAGATTTTGGGTTCTTTACAAGTGTCATTGAGTCCTTTCATTCAGATTGAAATCGAAATAAAAAGAAGATTCTATTTTGATTTTTCATGTAATTTGGAAAGAATAAAACAAAGAAATTTCATTCTACTTTTATAGGTGGATTTTTGGGCATTTATTTGCATTAAGAAGAAAAATATATCCTCTCCTTTCCTCATATAGAATTCATCGAAACAAATCTTCGCATTTCATTATTTCTGTTGGTTTTGGAGTCAATTCATAACATCATCAAGTTCATCTTCATATGACCTATTGAGTAACGAAAAACCATTAAAATGAATTAGGCACATAATCTAAAATCAAATAGACTTATTTTTCTTTGATAGAAAACCAACAAGTCTAGGATTTTAGGGCCTTGATAGTAGGGTGGAGAATTAAATCTTCAAGGCCAAAAGAATGAGACTAAAGAATACTAGAGAGTGTAAAATACAGTAGTAGCAATTAATGTTAGTTGAGAAATCTCCTCTCACACAGGAGTCAAACATGAGGTCAAGTGAAGCGATCGATTGAGATTTACCCTCTTCCATTCGCCTAGTGGGACTATTGCAAATTTCGGGCTTTGAAGAGTGGAAATTACTTGGGGTGACATCAATTCTTCTTAGTTTTTGGGTCATGTATTTATGTCTGACATTCCCATTCCCATTTTCTATTCTCGACTATTGATTGTACCCCCTGGGTTGTTCATTGTGAATTGGTAAATATAGTAACCTCTCCTATGATTCCACACAAGCGATTAAAAGGGGGATTACTTTTGAAAACAAGGTTCCTTGTGGTACCTGTGATAAAAATTCAATCTCCGATTCAACAAACTGAGAGGGTATTTTTCTGTGTGATCTTACTTTCATAATGGGGGATTTTTGCATGAAAATTATCATAATGTTTTCTCATTTCTTCGTTGACAACTTCATCTCCTATCTCTAGAATATCCTTACTTCCTTCCTCCCTGTCATAAGGGAGTTGTTTTCCTACCCTTATCTTGTAGGGACTTTGGTAGTGTGTGCTCTTTTATGTTTAGTAGACCCTAGGTTGAATTTGTGTGCATGGCAATAGTTCCTGAGGCTACCAACCAAGGGACCCATTTTCACGGGGAACCTTATGCTTTTCCTTGTTTTGGAAACGTTGGTCCTCCCTACATTGCTACATTGACTCTTCTTGGTTTCATTGTAGGGTTACTGGTATGGTTGTTTTCCACTCTCGTGGTCCCAAATTCCCCTGGTGTTTCCCAAGCAACCTATCCACTACAAGAACACCAACTTCTTGTTGACCCTTTACCTTCTTCACCCGTCATTTTTTCCTCCCTTTCTTATTCCTCACTTGGTGAAATCCTTGATGCTAGTAACCAAGAGTCTAAGAAGAAGAAGAAAAGGAAGAACATGAAGAAGAAAAATAAACAAGGGGGAAATCAACCAACCACTGTGGGTTGATAATATTGAAAAGTCGACCAACATAGGTCGCAAAACCAAATTGACTTGAAGGATTTGTAAGGGTGACCATATTCTTAACCATTTCCCTAGTATTTACAAGGTCTTAGAAGTGTGGTCCTCGAGTTATAAACAACCCATGTCTCCAACTGTTGTAAGTCATGCTGGTGACATACCATCAACCAATGATCATCAAGTTGGGGGAAAAAAGGGTAAAGTTAGTATTCCTTGCTGGTTATGCAGGGAAATGCACTTATCTTACCTTTTCCCTTGTATGGATGAATCTTTTCAATTGTTGGAAGACATTTTTGTTTCCCAACAACAACCTCTAGTTGCTTCCCATGATTCCTCTCCCAACCAACCATTGGTTGATGAAGTGGCCAGTTTGATTCAATCCTTGGTTGATATCAGTCTTACCTTAGAGAGTGAAGTGGATACCACTCAGGTTTTTCTTGTCACTTCAGTTTCCTCCGAAGAACGGGGAATTTCACCTGTTTCAACAGAACACCCTCCAAGTACTGAGGTCATTTCCAATTATTGGAATAAGTTAGAAGAGTGTCACCTTCCTTCATGCATTCCTTTCCAAATAACTGTGCAAGTTTACGATAATATCTTACATCGCACTATTGTTGATGAAGGTTCTTTTGTTAGCATTCTATCCTCAACCGCTTGGCAAGATTTGGGTTCCCCTAAACTTGTGCTAGTTTCCCATCATCTATTGGATTTTAATAGAAGATTCAGTGAATGTTTAGGGATCCTTCCTCAACTTCCCATCACCTTAGGAGGGAAAACTATTTGTAACAATGTTATGGTAGTCCAAGGCCCCTTGGACTTTAATTTACTCCTTGGGTGGGATTATGTTTATAGTATGAAAGATATCGTGGCCACACTCTTTCGAGTGATGCATTTCCCTCATAATGGAAACAATGTGACCATTGACCAACTTTCTCTCATTAGTCCTGATCTAACTATTGACCTTCTGAATTCCTTTAATGTTCCTTATATGAAAGTGGTATGTCTCTTGCCATAGGTTAATTATGTGGTATCGTGTCCCATGCCTTCGACTGCCAATGAGAAGGATCCTCTCACTATATTCTCAACTTATTTGTACTTAGATCCAATAGTTGACATGGTGAACCCTTCAATGGGGGTTTTGGAGCTTGATGTTTACTCCGTTACCCCTATTGAGTGTCTTGACATAAATTCTTTCTAGAGAATTAGTCTTCCATCCGACAAAGACCTCTTGGAAGCCATGGTCAAGGTTCATTAGCATAGTTCACTTTTTGTGTCAAGCTCGTTAAAAATCAAATAGATAACTGTGAGCATAGTTCTCTTTTTGTGTCAATCTCGTTAAAGAATGAAATAGATAATGATGAACATAGTTCATTTTTTGTGTCAATCTCGTTAAAAAATGAAATAGATACCCATCAACATAGTTCATTTTTTGTGTAAAGCTCATTACAAAATGAAACAAATACCCATGAGCATAGCTCATTTTCTGTGTGAAGTTGTTAAAAAATGAAACAAACCCCCCTACAATTGAGTCAAGTCTTCCACTAGATATTGTACCTAAACCTTCATTTCCTCTTCCTGTGTTAGTTGATCCTCTTTCTTCCTCCCTATTTGATGAACCTATTACTATTTGTAGCTAGGAGTCTAATTGGGTGTAGAAGAGGAGTCAGTGGATGAAACAAATCTTGGGGGGCATCTCTCCAGCCTCTGGACATCATGCTAGAGTTAAGTCGTTAGTGTCTGTCAATCATGTTGGGGAAAGGTATCAACCTCTAGATATCATATTGGGACAACCCCACCAATGGGTATATCTCAAAGAACCAACCTATAGACATCACATTGGGAAGAAACCCATCAATGGGTATCATTCAGAGCATAGTTTATTTTCAGTTTCAAGCTCGTTAAAAAATGAAACCAACCCTGAGCATAGTTCATTTTTGGTTTCAATCTCATTAAACAATGAAACTAGCTACAAGCATAGTTCATTTTCAGTTTCAAGCTCGTTAAAAAATGAAACCAACCCCAAGCATAGTTTCATTCTCTATTTCAAGCTTGTCAAAAAATGAAACCAACTTCGAGTATAGTTCATTCTCTATTTCAAGCTCATTAAAAAATGAACAAACATCTAGATGAGATTATCCTTTGTTCTTACTCATGCTCATAAATACATGAGAATAAGTTACTGAGTATACTTTTATTTCTTTTGTAAGCTCGTAAAAACTATATGAAAAAGGAACTCTTTGGAGTCTCCTTTAAACTCATTTTAGACTCTCTAAACATGAAAATATTGTCGAGCGAGTTTGTTTCCTTTCACACTTGTTAAAAATATTTGAAAGGGCGTTTATTCGGTGTAATTTTAACCCTTTTTGAGACTGGATGGACTAACTACAAAAAAATAATGCTCTAGTCAACCTTGGCTAGAAAAGTTCTCCATGATATTGTTTTATAATTTTTCAGGATCTGGGGAATAAATTTACGAAAAAGAACATTATTCGAGTCTTCTTTAAGTTCTTTTCAGACTCTCTAAACTTGAAAATACCGTCGAGTTTATATTCTCTGAGCTCGTAAAATTATACGTTGAAGGACCCATATGGGATTGAACCCCTCCTTCCTCAGGTTCGTTAAACATGTGATGAGGGACTCATCGAAGATGAGATATATCAAGCATATTCTATCCTCCTCAAGCTTATTAAAAAACAAAGAAGTACTCGTCGTTCATGGTGGGGGAAATGTGTTTTTGAGGAAGTGGTCATTTTTTGGAAAGCAATATGGAAGTTGTTTGTTGTCACCCTTGAACATGGAACCTGTTTGCGTCTTGTTTTAGAGTTGGGTAATATGCTTGTCTCTAATTCATACCAATCCTATGAGTCATTATACTCCTTTGGCTCACCCAAAGAGTGCCCTAGTTATTATCGCACTATGATTTGTTCTATATCTCAGTCGAGTCAATGTTTCCAAGTCATATGTCCTCTATTATCCACATTTTGTGGGATAACTAAGGAGATAATTGTTGGAAGATTGGTTGTTGTCATTGATGTCAACCCTAGTCATGGGTTTTGGATTGCAATATTGATAAAGGTATTTGGACATGAAGGACAATGCACATGCATATACAACATCCATGAATGGATAGTATACATCATGTTGTTTCTGGTGGTATGTGGCATGTCACATGGATCATCATGGTTGAGGCGAAATGAATTTTTGAAGATGACAAAGTGAATTGAAGAAGGAAGTACATGTAGGCCCTAAAGATAATTAA
>SNQJ01S0178236.1:0-19702 GCA_010110895.2 Picea sitchensis | reverse complement strand
GTAGTTCTTTTTCCTTTATATGTGTGTTTTCCTTTTGAGTAACCTTCATCATTTCTCTTTTTCTTATGAGGAAATGTGTTAGCAAAATGACCAATACCATCACAATTAAAACAAATTAAAGGGAGCTTACCTCTATACCTACCATTGGTTCCCTTGTTCAGTCTCTTGACGAAGTTGGCCACTTCTTCATCATCTTCCAAGGCATCATTGTTGCTTCTATATTATTCTTGTTCCTTTTTCTTTTTCTTTGATATTTTGGATGTCTTGAAGGCTGCTACTTTTACATTTGGATTTTCCTGCTCAGTTATCATTTCATTTGCTGTGAAGATTCCATGCAGTTTGTCCATGCTTATTGAGTCCAAATCCAATCTTTTTTCTAGTGATGATATCTTAGGGTTGAATCTCATAGGAAGAGATCTTAGTATCTTTTGAACAATTACAGATTCTTCAATTTCTTCTCCCAGTCCTATGATTTCATTCACTATTTCATCGACTCGTAAGAAGTAGGTTGCGATATTTTCATCTTCCTTCATTTTTAGTTGTTCGAACTGACCTCTGTAAGTATGAAGCTTTGCTTCTTTGGCTTTTGTATCTCCTTCATAAATATTTTGAAGCTTGTCCCAAATATCTTTAGCGCATTTACAGTGTGTAACTTTGGTGAATACCGTATCATTGAGACCATTCAAAAGTGATTTTTTGGCTTTGGAATTATTCTCACCGAGTTTTACTACTTTTTCATTTGTTGGTGGAACTGTTGGTGCTATGTATCCATCTACAATTGATTGCCAAACTTGAAATCCCTGTGCCTGTATATATGTCCTCATTATTATGCTCCAAAAAGAATACTTTTGTCCATCAAAATGTGGTATTCCATTTTTATATGAGTTGGTACTCTCCATGATCTACCTTTCAGTGGTTAAACTGATTTCTGAATGAACTTGCTCTGATACCAATTGTTGGATTACTAAGAGGGGGGGTGAATCAGTAATAGAGAAATTTAATCCTTTTTAACCATATAATCCAAGTGTTATATCAATGAAGCATTATCATCCAATAACTGCAGAGTAAATAAGAAATGAACAAACATACACATACACAGTACACCAGTGTTTTACATGAAAACCCAAATCGAGAGAAAACCATGGAATGCTTTTTCTTATATGTCTTGAAGAATTACATTCATTGGAAGCACCTACTTCCTTTGTTTTCCAGCTGCAACTAGAAGGAGGCTCCAAACCCCTAGTTTCGCAAGCTACAACCTAAGGGAATCTCCAACTCCCCAATTCTCTGGCTACAACCAGAAGGAGGCTGCAAACCCCTATGTTCTCTGGCTACAACCAGAAGGTGGCTACAACCACCAGTCCTTGCCCTATCCTGCCACCCTGAAGTAGAAGTAGAATGATGGAACCACTGTCAACCTGTCACGGTGATATATACTACTGTAAACCTGTACCAATAAATCTGAACCATGCACCAACCTGTACCTCAACCTGTATTCAACCTGTACAATAAAGAAGTACATAAACCATGCACCAACCTGTACCAAATAACCTATAATCAACCTGTATCATAAACAAGTGCATACAACCATGTACCAAGTATGTACCAATAATGTGTCAACTACTCATCAATATGTACCAACATCATCAACTATACACCTCATGTATGTGCCAACTCATCAACTACTTGTCTCAACCATGTACTCAACATGTACCTCGACCAAAATCCCTCATCAATTTCATCATCCAAATCCAATTTGTAGATATGTAATATACCTATTGTATATGATCACATTTATTCAAACCTTCCTTAACTTCAACAACAAAATACTAGCATTTTCATCAAACTTTTCTTTAGTCTCACATGCCTAGTTTTGGATTAGTCAACAACCCTAACTTGAAGTAATCATAACTTTGTACCTGTAATGTATAAATATATGAAACCGATACACAATGTTATTCAATGTGTTTTATACAATTCCTCCAGGTTTCACTACTTGGAACCTCTCAGAAAAGGATTTATATCAAAAATGGCATACCTTGCTGAATTCTGGCTTATTCTAGAGAGCGACCTTGTAGAGCATGCCCCGCACGAAATATTTGTTGAATTGATCTAAAACTATTACACAACATACTAAATATTTTACCATAACCAACACATTTTGTTTCACTGAATTTGTATCTTTTATGAATACGTTATGACGTTGTTACCCGAAACACTTGTTTTTGACTAGTTTCAGGACTAGCCACAAACCCTATTTTCCACAGAGTGTAACTCCAAAAATACAATGACCCACAAGATAAATTTTTTACCATAGATACTTGGATATTTTTTCTCAATGAAATAGCAATTTCATGGTCTGAATAATTATAGAAAAACATTTATAGCGAAAATGGTGAGATAACCTGTAAATAACATACCTTAGAAAGCACCATCAAAAGAATTTATCCTTCCTTGCATTTCGGCCTTCTTTTCTTCACCTTCCCTCAGAATTTCAGTGTAGATATCCTTGGTTACCTCAGACACCTATATATATTCAATATTCTCAAGTGTGATTAAAATGAGAGAGCCTTTCCTCTTATTTATACTCTCCAAGTAGCTTCCTTAAAAACATCTTCTAGGTCACTTGGCCCCATTTTCCTTATTTTAGGGTTAACCCACTTCTAATTTATCCATTAAATTTATTGTTGAAACAATTTATTTTGTATTCACTTTGAATTATAATACACTCATTACTTCACTTTATTATTTACCTTTTTAAAAATCTTAAACCACTTTGACTACTTTCACCTTTTGGGGCTTCTAGATGACATATGAGGGTCCTCCAACTTCGTAAGGCCATAACTCTCAAACTGTGAGGAGTTATATGACATTCCACATACCACCAGAAATGGAATGACATGTAATATCCATATAGAATAGTATTATCTGAAAATATCTCATAACTCATACCATTATCCATCAAACAAACTTGGGTCCATTACCCAAACCTGGGGTCTCCAACTTCTCATGGTCATAACTCTCTAACCATGAGGAGTTATGTGACGTTCCACATACCACCGGAAATGGAATGACAATTAATATCCATCTAGGATCTCATTATTCTACAATTAAGAATGAGTTCTCTTACTCCTCAAAGCGTCTTCCCGTGAGGGCTTTCACCATAAGGGGACCACTTTGGAGTTCATCCATATTTACTTCTTATCAACCATGACAAGACAATAATGAGTCATATTTACATCAAACAATATTGGGTCCATTACCCAAACCTTTGTGTTGTGGGGATTTCTTCAAGGGTTGACATCAATGACAAACAAACTTAATCAACACCGAGAATGCAATGCCTCCATTGGTGGCAGGATTGCACAATGGAGTACATTTCTTTGTCGTAAGTAGGTTACTTACATGTGACATCTGATATTTTCTCACTATGATAGCGCATGGGGTGGCCATTCTAAGTGAGGACTATGCCCACATCATAGTCTTAGGCATATGTCTCGATCTCAAAGGGTTGTTTCAGGTCAGGTAATGAGAGCACTGGTGTTGAACACAAGCATTGCTTCAGATCATCGAATGCTTTATGTTGCGACAGGACCCACAAAAACATTTCCTTACCACCACCTATGGTTATTTCACTGAGGGCCCATGCAATATGGGAGAATCTAAACACGAAATTGCGATAGAAGTTGGAAAGGCCTAAGAATCTCAGAAGCTCAGTGAGTGTGATTGGGGCTAGCTAGTCACAAATGACTTGGATATTGGTTGTATCAACATGAAAACCATGTACATCAACAATTTATACTAGGTATTGGACCCTGTTCATGTCAAAGGAGGATTTTTCCAAGTTGGCATATATATTGTGCAATCGCAGAGTGTGCAGAACCTACTGAATATGTTGTGATTGTTCTACCCAAGTCTCGTTGTAGTTGAGGATGTCATATAGATACACCACAACAAAATAATTAGTGAAAGGCCATAGGATTTGTCCATCAACCTCATGAAATTTTCTAGGGAATTTTTCAAGCCAAAATGCATGACCAACCATTCAAAAAGACCTTCTTTTGACTTAAAGGAAATTTGTCATGCATTTATTTGTTCTATTTGGACCTGATGGTGTTATAGGAAAATTCCCCTGCAGACAGGTGAATATCCTCTTGGGTTCTATACCACTACTACCAAGACATAAATATGAAAATGGACACTAACATCCCTTTAAATGTAGTTAATATAATTAAAGGAAAGAGTGTAAGAAAGTATGATGTACCTTTTTTTTGAAGCTTGTCCTCACTTAATCCAAGCTTAACTTGATTTCCAAGATACTTAGTGATATCTGCAATCCAATGGATCGCGAAGAAAACACATACTTCCTACTCTATCAATATTAGTTTAAACTAAATTTATCCATAATAGAAAAGCATATGCAACAATACACAAACTTGAAGGAAATAGGCCAAGAATATATTAATGAGAACATTAAAAGGTACTTACAATCTGTAGATGTAGTTGCAACAACCTCTCCTTGTCCAACCCCTTGCTCGAAAGATCCACGATCAGCATGACAACACTTTTTTCTAATTATTCTCCTCCTCTTCACCATGAGAATGCCTCCTTTTATAGACTTTGAGAGGCTCAACCACATTAGTTATATTTGGGATAAATTGAGGATATGACTCCATCAGTTGTGGCATCTCCCTTAGATGCATCCTAAAGCTTGGATTTCAGCCAAACCAACTTGAATCATCTCTAGCTATATTTTGAGAAAAGGGGGATTTATTTCCATGATTCTCTCAACCAGTCGGTGCTCCCTCAAAACAGGAAATAGAGCATTGCAACACTCCCTGCTAGATCGAGAGAGAGTGCTAGCGCTCCCTGCATATGAGCAGAGGAGCATTGATCTTCCAAACATTCGTTAATATGACCAATTCTCAAGGAAAAAAAAATTGTTTAGTTTGTAAAATGATGTGATTTATCCTTCCAAAATGATGTATAGGATGTATCAAGTGTTTCCATGGTGTCGTTCACAATGCGACATATGCAAAATGAAAATGCGACACTTGTGACAAAAGTGTGAACCTTGCGACAATGAGAATGTGGCATTATCAAAGTGAGGAATTTTGATGTGTAATAGATGGTATCCAGACTTCATATCAATATTACTGAAGTATTTGACCCCCTTGATTTGATCAAGGAGATCGTTGATTTGGGAATTGGGTACTAGTTCCTTACTATGATTTTGTTTAGGGCCCGTTAATCAATGCAGAGTTTTCATGACCCATATTTATTATGCACCAACACAATTGGGCTTCCACAAGGTGATGAGTTGGGTCGGATGTGCCCCTTTTGGAGAATTTCTTGGATTTTTCGCTTCATATCCTCATTTTATAGAAAAAAGCGACGATAGACTGTCCCATATGGTAGCGGTGCATTAGGGGTCAGACTAATGGGATGCTTGACCTGACAGTGCAGAGGTACTCTAGTAGGTGATGAGAATATGTCTTTGTATTATTCCATGACCTTATCCACTTTATTTTTCTGTGTGGAGAGTTTGATTGCGGAGGCCATGGATGTGGCTACAACATTTTTCTCATTCTAAGAGAAAATCATGAAGAAGAAAAACTTCTCGGTCTGAGAAATGGCCTTCCTGCATTTCTTAACAAAGATCAAGGAAATAGAACTAGGTGGGACTACCTCTGGTATCATGTACAATTTCCTGTTCAAAGTAATAATAAAACTGCGAGGCCTAGACTCATATACATCATGATGCTTCCATAAATAAGTTTGTCCCAAAATAACATCACAAACTTCAAGGGGAGAAACATCACACAATACCTCATCTTTGAATGGCTTGATGTCATATGACAGACAACACTATTGGTTGACACGAAGATCGCTTCCTTGGTGGAGCCATCCGATCATGTAGGGATGCGGGTGAGGCATTGTCGATAGGGTTATCCGCTTGATGACCTCTATTGAGATGAGGTTATTATGGATACCACTATCAACGATGAAGTTCAATGGACTTCCTTTCACCCAAATTTGTGAATGAAAGAGGCGCTCACCTTCCTTTGGCTCATCAAGTTCACGGGGTTGGATCTTGGTGGTTGAAATGGTGGTACTAGGTTCCACATCAATGATTTGTCTCCCCTTCTCTGGTTCTGACTCAAAGTCAGAACCCATATCTAATTCATAGGATTTTGCTTCAGCCAATATTGACTTCTTTGAGCGGCAATCAACAATGTTATTTTAGGGGCTCATATGAAAGTGGCACCACTTCCCGGTATCTTTCTTCATCTTCCCATTGTCCTTCTTTTCTTGTGGCTTGGACTGGTTTTCATGAATTTTCCCATATTTTCTCTGTCCTTTTTTCTACGTATTAGGTCTTCCCTTTCCCTTCTTTTGTTGTGAGGGGTTCCCAGACCCAAACTATTGTGTCTTTTGTTTAAGCTTCTGCTCGATTTTGACATTATATCGATAGGTCCTGCCCAAGGAAGAGATGTCCAAAAATCCATTTATGTCTAGATGTATCTATGAAAACCATTTCATTACTTGAGCACCATATGTCACTCAAAATATTTGATACCCAACTTGGTTCGCAATGTATGGAAGACATTGGTAAACTCTGGAACTGTTTGGTCTCTTTCTTGTTGTAGTCTGGTCCATCTTGTATACAAGTCATCATAACTTCCAACAGGGTAGTATCATTCCTTAATAACATCCCTGAAGGAATCCAAAGTGGGTGCAACTGCAAATAATGTGGATCCTTTTGTTTCATTTTTCTTACAGAAAGTCTCCCACCAATATTTGACATGGGGGAGGGCCTTGAGGAGCGCAAATATAATCTTTTCTTTATCTGAAAATTTGTGGACAAAAAAATACCCTTCTATAATATTTAACCATTTATGTATGATATATGCATCTATTTTACCTTCAAATATAGGAATATCAAAATTGATCTATACCTTGAAGTGGGTGGCGCTTCTGCTTGAGGTGGATGCATCACTTGTCGACAGTCGTCAAAGGATTTGCATGAATTTTTCCATCATCTCGTTCCTCTGTCACTCAAGGGATTCCTCGAGAAAAATTTCGAAAGGATCACTTGTCCTATAATATTTATTTTCACCTACCATGGGTGGTTTCTTGTGCTTGCAAGAGAATTTTTCCTCAAGAGAAACAAGCTCGATACGCAACTCTCTATACCCTGACCGTGTCAAGGACATGAATTACAAAACGACAAGGAGGAGACCGCTATGATACCACTGATCCGGATTTATGAGCGGAAAGAAATGAAACCACATATTTATAATGTTAACACAGAGAAACAGTGAAAAATAATAGAGATATAGTAAAATTTGACTTCTATTAAATAATAAATATGTTGAAAACTGTAAAATGCATATTGAAAACAAACTTGCTAGAATGGTGGCAACTTATCTCTAAGAAGAGATGTGACAGCTACGCTCATTCGCAAGAAGATGAGTACAATGAGGCTCTGAAGGAATTTTTACAATAAATATGAATGCAAAAAACTGAGACATCCAAAAATCTAAGCCTAGTAGATGAAGTGCCAAAAGTCATGTGGGCCCCGTTAGGATAAGTTAGTACATTAACTTCTCGGGGTCATAACATTTGCATACGATCTATATTTAGAGTGAACGATAGCTCGTTGGAAAGGTATTGATGAGGAGATTAATTTAGGGGGCTCAGATAAAGATTTTTTCTATAATTGAGGTTCCCAATCATGAAAAACATCGTTTAGGCCCTCAAACTAGCCCTAGAACTTAAAAACTGGTAAAAATAATAAATTGCCAAAATTGCCAGAATATTGTTTTGACCCAGTTGGGAAAGGTGGGTGGTCACCGATATCCACTTAGATCATGTCCATGGAAGAAATAAAGCACAACCAACCTCCTTATGTTCGACTCCCTTGATTTTAATGGTGCTTTTCTTTAGATCTCATATCCGTTAAGTTCATAGGAACTTCACCTCTCACCCAGTCTCGTTCTATCCATGATATGTCACTCCTCGATATATTTCTCAGATATTCTATGTTAGGGTTACAAAAGGCAATTAATTTCATAGTAACTTTGTTCCTCCTCTCGATCTCTCTTTTTCTCATCTAATTTAAGTGGGAATTAACACATATAACAGGAAAATTAAAAGATCATGCACGAGAAACAAACAAATCACATGCTAAATATTAGATTCAAGATCGAATGCTTCCATCCTTAATACATTTTTTTATGGGATTTTATTCCCTAGCCTCCCTCTTCCCTCTATGCCTTTGGGATTTACAATTTAAATAAGAAAACAATACAACCCTATGGACCATCTTAGAACCACAATTATCTATAAAAATTATGTAAAATTGCTAACTAATTTTTCAAAACAATAAATTACAGCCAACGCCCTCTTTCTTGGAGGCATGTTCCAATATAACCACACCCTTCTCAGCCAATTCTCCTTCTAGAGGCTCGGATTTTTGAAAATGAGTTGTGATTTTTATGCTCCTGCATCATCTTGTGATGCAGTTATGTTCATTTATTTTACCATCTCCTTGTACACTCTTTTGGACATCCCTACAAGCATGTATTGGATTTCCCCTCATTTGTCTCTTGGAATTTTCATAATATTCCTGAAAAACGAAAAATCAAAATATATTTTTCTTAAATGAACATGTAATTAAATATAGAAAAACAAATTATTATGGCAATTATTGTAATGTATTATAGAAAAACATGTTTAGTAATAATATATTTTATATGGTTCTTTTTTTAATTGTAAGTCTTTGTTATTACAAGTCTCACAAGTCTCATTGACAATGGCTCCGGAAATGCTTCTTGCAGTATACACATAACTTGATTCTTGGAGTCAATGGATTGATTTTTGTATTGTAAGTGGAAATGATGTCTATATGTTCTTTCCACTATATCCCTCAAAGCTCTGTAAAACATTTCCCCCCTCTCATTAACTTCAATCACTAATCCAGATGAACTGATAACCAAGTTGTCATCATCATTTACATCCTTAACATTTTTTGTCCTCTTATGACGAGATTCCATTTCCTCGTTATCAGTCGTTGTATAACATTAAAAAAAAAGTGAAATTGAGTGTTTAAAACTTGTTAGCGATTAATTTTAAGAAAATCATTTTTAGTAAAAGTCAAAGAAAAACTTAATGTTGATTACCTTTCAATCCACTTGTTTCCTCTTTTTGCAACATTTCCATAAATCGTTTACGCTCTTGTGCACTCAAATTGCAAAAACTCTTATCAATTTTCTTCAAGTTTTTTCTCTGCATGACATGCATTAACCAATACACATCATTGATTTAAACTTACACATACTTCAAATTATATATTAAGTTTTTAATGAAACATAAAGAACTTTCCTTCCTCTCTTATTAGGATGAGCTACCATTGCACTTGCTGCAATAAGATGTTTTCTTTGAACTTCTATTAGCTATCTTACAGTATAAAAAAACCCAGGAATCATTAGAAATAAAAATTAGGAAATTTGTATACAATCTATTATTCTGGTGTGCTTAATTAAACAGAACATACTGGGGAATCAAGAATATACTCACACTGACATGTACTATTAGTCTTTGCGCACCGCTAACTTGTACACATATGATACAAAATCAATATTATTCATTTCTTTGACCACTTGGTGCTTTACACAGATATATGTGCACTGGTGCGCTTATCTATATAGTGACCACCAAGGTGATTTTCTTGTACAATGCACATCGAGGTGTTTATTTTATACAGTGCACACTGCGTACAATGGAAAAGATTTAAAAACAAATCGCTAACAACGACAAAGTTTACATGGTTTGGGATTCGATGCAATGAGTGGTAACATTGTAGAGGATACCAAACATCCCATATTCAACTAAATAAAACCTATAAAACTCTATCGCTTAAAAAAAATAAACCCTGTAAAAACCTATTGCTTAAAATAAAAATCCTAAAAATCTCTATTGCTTATACAAATAAACCCTATAAAAAAAATTTACTTAAAAAAAGAGGTGAACAAGAAAAAACAACAAGAAATCTACGACTTCCAATATCTAAGGTAACTACGAAACCCTTGTATTTTTCATAATATGCATTGAAAATAGTTTTAATCAAATATGGAAAGATTGAAATGATCAGTAGTCACATACTTGAAATTTCTTATCTGCAAATTTGTATGTGCCCTACGAATCCCTTCCAATTTTGTCTCTTCAAAAAAATCTAACCACTTCAATGTATTTCCTGGTAAATCTCTCTTCCACAAATCTTCCCTCTAAATTCTGCCAAATAAATGAACTAATGAATAGTGTTTTCATTTATAAACAAATACGTTTTGAAAAATGAAATTCTCTCTCTTTTTTCATTGTGTTTTTTCAATTAGTATGTAAAAACACTTCTAAATAGATATTTTAAAAATGAAGTTTGTCGTGAACTTCGTGTGTCTCACTGAAGAGTGCAACATGGTGCATATATAGTAAAAAATGTCCCGATACCAATTTTATTGACAAAATAGAAATGAAAACCTCTGCTATTAAAATTTGCAGATGTTTTGGTTTGTCGAGGTTTTAATGGATTTGACGGTTCGGTGCATTTCATAGATTTTCGCCCCGGTGATATATATATATATATATATATATATATATATATATCATAACTTCATAAAATACATAAACACGCCATTAAATTTTAATATCGGATTCATGCACGTATTGATGATGGTTTTGGCTCAAATGCAGAGAAAACAAGGTTATAATATCAAATGGCCAATACTTTAGATTCCATCTCATTCCATATCATTCCCAGTTTGTCAACTTCTCCCACACCATTTGAAGTAATTCTAGAATTTATTTATAATTTATTTATATGATTGAATTTATGTCATTTATGCACGTGCATTTGAATAATTGTTCCTTGAATTTTGTATGATCATAAATTGGGATCCAGTTTGGATGAGCAATATATTCCACCAGTGCAAAAATTTTGCAAGCTCTTATCAGGAGAAAGATACTACAAACAAATGTTGGATGAAAATGGACAACTGCTTTACCCTGCCAATTGTAACATGACATTTTTCAATAACTTGTAGCCTGGGTAAACGGTATTACACCGTGAATTGGATATTTTTTATGACAATCAAGTGGTATGTGGTTGTTCAAAATGCAAAGGGTTGAAGAATAACCCTCGATGTGTCACATTGTCTCACTATATTAATGATCGAATACCCAAATTTTATGGTCTAATACCTCCCATTGCAGTCAATAATATAAAAGGTGATATAGAAAATACTAGGAACACTTCCATGTGCTCATTTTTTGAAAATTTGGAATCTAGATCAACTATGTTTCCTCCTAAATTGGCCAACCCATCTCCTTTTGTTGCGTCAACAGAGATTTATTATAGTGAGTCAAAGTATGATATAAATACTACCCAAAACATCACTACTAGGAGATCAAAAAAAAATTATGAGTTAAGAGAAAAAAATGTCCAAGTACACACCAAAGTTTGTTCAATTGTTGGAAGGTAGCGATGACTTCCCTCTTCCTATCCATCTACAAAGTAAATACCAAACCAGTTACAACCGAACTTTGTATGGCGCTTGGCCATCATCCATGCATGTGCCTAATGTTGGAACCAAATTCTCTTTTTGTGGTAATATTTATATGCTTACCAAGTCTAAAATAGATGTTGCAAATCTTGGATTTTTTATCATTTCACATGTGTTCGTTCCTCCTAAACAATCAGTGGCACTTATGCCATTTTGTAGTCCTATTCATAATCATTTTGATTACTTGAATATTGTCAAATACAAACATAACATTTCCATGTATAGTATGTGCATGAATGCTTATTCTTCTGGAAAATTTAATAGGAAAAACAAGTTATATATTGACGATCATTCACAAACTCATGGGAACATCACAAGGTTCATAAATAGTTGCAAGGCCTCATTATTTAGTGAAAATTGTTTATCCATACTTTATTTTTTCCTCACGAAGGGAAAATCGTGACAATTGATCACTTATCCTTTGTGCATGTTAGTCCCAATGCATCAATTGGACCTTTGATCCCCATGATCGACAATTCTTAGTCGGCAATTGAGGATATTGGTGTCAAAATGTATTCCTCCCTTATGGGTACCTTTGATTTCATGGCACCATATCATCACATTTATGCCATGTCCAGTAGGTATGCTTAATCAATGAGGTGTGTTCCCTTATATACTTCATATTTTAATGATACTTGGACCCTACCTTCTAGGTCCATGTCTTGTGAAGTTCATTCACATATTGGAATGGAAATTCCACTGTCGACGCCAGAGATAGCGTATCAGGATGTTCTCGACTCTACTATCAACCCATATCTTGTCTCCTCACATATGGACGAAGAGGATCCTGCTTTCTAGCCTATATGGTCTACTTCATCATCTTTCTCGCATCATTTCCTCGATGATAATTTACCTTTGGATGAATCAATATTAGAGGCCATGAATGGTTCTAATAGGTCATGGGATGATATGCATCATCACTCTTACTTCCTCCCAGATCTTGTTAGGATCAAACAAGATGATTTTAGATCTACCTTGAGTGATATATTCATTCATGTCATAGTTCCATTTGATACACACGAAATTTATGCCGAAGGAAACATGGTGATTATTTCTCCTACCGTCATGATCGACATCTCTTGCATTCCTTGTAAAATTGAAAATGTATATATTAGTGTGAATTATTCGCCTAGATAAATTCAGATCTACATCGATCTCTTCAAAGAACTCCATAATGTATTCTCTTGGTCATATGAACGGATGACGAGAATCGACGCTCATATTTTCGAACATGATATTAAAACCTACCTGAATGCTAAACCTTTTGGGGTGTAAATACTTCATGGGGTATAAACACGGCTGAAAGCAAGGACCTCTGAATCAGGAAGATAATCAGGCTCCACAACCAACAATGTAATCAGCAACATCCTTCTTCATGCCCGACCAAAATAACTGGCTTTTTACTACTGTAATTATTTTCTAGTAACCGGGATGTCCAGCATAAGGAACATCATACATTTCCTTCAGTACCAAATTCCTCTGTTCTCCAGAACTAGGAACATAGATTCTATTTTTATGCATGAGTAATCTATCTTCCTTTATCTCATACTCCTTTATTTTCAATTGTACATTTCCTTGTTGTAAGTTTTCCTTTACCTGTAGGTAATGTTGGTCTGTAACAAGACCATCTAAAATTATTCTCTTCAAGTCTGACTGATGCATACTGACAGCAGTAGCATGCATGGTATGCACTCTTCTACTGACACCGAGGCAGCTCCTAGCACTAAATCAATTGAGAAATCTATCTCCTGCCTTTGTGGCAATCCTGGTATTTCTTTGAATACATCTTCAAATTCTTGTAGCACTGAGAAATATTCAAGGCTTGGCCCCTTTGTATTATCTGGCTCTTCCACATGAGCTGCATACAATTGACATCCTTTCTTAAAACATCTTTTTAGCTGTAAGGCTGAAATCTCCCGTATAGAGATGGGTCTTGGGACTCCTTTCACAGTGCTTTGTTTTCCATTTCCATCAAGACATGTAAATGTCTTGTTATGACAATATAGAATAGAATAATTCTTTTCCAACCAATCCATTCCAATCAGAATATCATAAGACCCCAATGGTATGATATTTAGATCCATACTAGTATTCATGCCATTAAGACTTATGGAACAACTTCTGACTATATCATGGATTCTTCTTTTGGTTCCAGTAGCTAACTGAACCAAACTTGTTTTTCCAAATTTACTTTTCTCCAAATGTAATCTATCCACTATCTTAGGATCAATGTAGCAATGACTTGCTTTCAAATCAATCAAAATAGCAATAGGATGATTTATGATCTTACATTCCACCTCGATCATATTGTACTAGTACTCTCCTTGTCGATCATTTAAATCCGCATAGTTTCTTTCCATTTCTTCGACTGTTGTAGTCTCTTGGATGTTCTGCACAGTCTTCACTATGTCCTTTCTATGTGGGAAATCCTTGTACAAGTAATATTCCTTGCATCCACAGCATTGGATTGGTGGTCTTCGACTTTTTCCCAAGGAATCTTCCTTCTTGAAATCTCCCTTAGCATACTGATCTTGATAATTTCTAGTAGGCTCATTCCTATTGAAGGAAGGTTTGAATCCTTTCCTCCTTTGATCGGACTTCGCATTTTTATTGTCCTTCCAAGATTTCTGCACAGATTTTCTTCCCTGTCCTTGCTCATACAATTATTTAGCCTTCCTAATGGTTGTTGGGGCTCAAAAATGTCCTATTCTCATCCACCTTTCCCTTCATCATTCTTCACATTTCATCACCCCATTAACCTTTCACGATATCATTTCCATAAATATACTGGGGTTTCACCTTATTGTTCTCCACTTTATTCATTTTAGTATTTAAAAGGAATTTGTGATTAAATGTTAGAAAATCGACATGTTTTCATATATATCTCAAATATGTGTGAGATTTGTAATATGTAGGAATATGCGAAGGATTAATTCAAAGGACTTCTCGAATACTTCCTCCACCATTTCAATATTTCAGGAGATAATTCAAGCCCATTCCAAGGAGAAGATCATGGAGATTTGGTTGGAATATCTTATCTAAGATATATGAGAGATATGTGTGAGGATTTAAAGGGATTATATTTTGTAATAATGGAAAATAGGTTGAGAGAATAGTGGATCTGTAATAATGAGATGGTTATCTTATCTTCAAGGCTCTCATGTATAAGAGAGAGTGCTCTCTCTTCATGAGGATTCAATTAGATTATTTAAGTAGAATAGGAATTAGATTATGTAATTAGAATCAGAGTAGTCATTAGGATTCGAAAGAGAAAGGGATTCTTAGCTTTGATTCATGGTTTTGGTTTTCATGCTTTCATTATTCTTTTATGAATATTGATTTGATTATTGAATGTAAGATTGCTTCATTGATGAGCACTCTCATGTGTTGTTGTGCCATTTAACTCTTCACTTGTTGTATCTTCTTTTCCTTCTTATAGTTCTCCATTTCTAGATTAATTTCCTTTATGCAATTTTCCATTCTTAGAGTAATTTCATTTACGCAACTAGATTAATGATTCAATTCCAGTCGTGTGTTAGATTAATGATTATATTTCAGTCGTGTGTTAGATTAATGATTAAATTTTAGTCATAGCTTAAACATTAGATTAGATTAGTCTCACTTCAATATTGCATATACTTTGTGTGTGCTTTGTTAGTTTACAACCCCCGTGTTGACAAATTAGATAGTTGGTTAAATATTACAATGCAATTAATTCAACATTAGTTCGGCCCAATGTAACGATTGTTGTTCCTTTTGCAAGACGTGTTGTTCATTTGAATAGAACAACTGTCGTTCCCTTTACGATTGTTGTTCCTTTACAGGTGTTGCATCTCTGGAGGCTGGGTATTGAAAACGAAAGGTAAGAACCTACGTAGGTGACAAGTAAAACGCTTGTGCTAGCGCCTACCTTTGGTTGATGCATAGAGGTTGTTTTTAGGACATCTTTAGAGCCCAACATTTTGGCGTCGTTTTCGGGGAAGCACAATGGATTGAGGTATTAGTTTATTTTTCATTTCAATTCATGCAAGTGTGATTAGACATGATCCTAACTCTGAGGTGACATATGGGTAAGGACATGTAGGGTAGTGTAAATTTCAATTCATGCAAGTGTGATTAGACATGATCCTAACTCCGAGGTGACATACGGGTAAGGACATGTAGGGTAGTGTAAATTTCAATTCATGCAAGTGTGGAAGTTTAAATTTATTTTTCATGCAAGTGTGATTAGACATTCTCCTAACTCTAAGGTGACATATGGGTAAGGACATATAGGGTAGTTTAAATTTCAATTTTTGCAAGATGAGTTTCAATTTCTGCAAGTTAGTGTAAATTTCAATTTCCGCAAGATTAGTTTAAATTTTTTCAAGTGTGATCTACATGTGTTAGTTCTAGGGGTATTAACAGCTACTTGAATGGAGACTGCTCATGTTCTCCCTGACCAACTATAAGGAACATTTTAATTTCCGCAACTTTGAAGAGTAATTTTTTTTATGTTTTAGCAAGAGTGTTTTTTAAAGTTTTTCATTTTGATTTGGGTGCTGTAAGAATCCTTTTTTAACATGATTTAACAATGAATGTCATCTTGGAACTACTCACTCAAATCCTAGAAGATGTTGGGATTTCCTCTTCCCATGAAGAAGAGATCTTGACAAGGATCAAACATTCAAATACACCTCCAGAAACAATTGAAGATCCAACATCTGAAGACTCTTATGCATCCGACGACGAACAATTGATTGAAAAGGAGATCGAGGAAGACGAAGAGGAGTTACAACATGATCTGAGTGAGGAACAACACACCTATGAAAGCCTGATTGAACGATGGTTTCTAGCAGGTACTAGGTTAGATACATTTAGTTTTTCTTTTTATTTTCTTAATTCACAATTTCAACAACTAATTTCACACATTCATACATATTTTCGACTGTCAATTGCGAAATTAAAAGACAACATATTTTTATTACTATTGTGTGAATGACTACATTGGCTGTTTGATTATACGTAACTAATGTCTCATTTTTTATTAGCGTAGTGTAGATAGGATTTTATTTTCAAGTTTTTTTTATTTTTGCTAGAATAAGTATGCTCTCCTCCGCGCTTAGTGCGATCGCGAGGATCAGAAAGTAGGATATCTTTAAATTTTCCAAGAATGAATAAATTAATGCTTTACAAACATACCTAATCTATTTTATCCTTAATTTGCAAATCATTTATATCCATTTGCTAAAAATAAAATCTTGTTCCAATTTGTTTTACATTTTTTTCAGTTTTTTTTTTTTTTTTTTTAGAAATAAATATAAAACTTGAAAATATAAATGTTGCCCATCCATATTGTACTTGCAAACAAGAACAATAGTTGAATAGAACAAAAACTGGTTTGTAAGTTTAGGTGGATAAATCCTTTGAGATTTTACTTTAAATTGTATCATGCTTTATGTTGTTGCTCTTGTTTTAAACTTGCTTGCAGAGAGATCTGAAACCTGCAAACATTAGCTCTTACATGTTTGACCTGCTATAAAAGAATAAACATTATTGCAATCTGATATGGAGACAGAAGTCAGAACTTTTCCAGAAAGGCCTGGTGAACCTGACTGCACATATTACATGAAGACTGGACTTTGTGGTTTTGGCATAAGCTGTTGGTTTAGCCAGAATAAAAATTGAGTTAAACAAATCACCAACGAGCAAAGCGATAATCCTAGCAAGAAAGCAGGCTACAAGAGCAAGCGAACTATCAATGGAAACAAGCAACGCAAACGAACCGCTAATGCAATAAAGGCAAGCAAAGCAAGAGCAAGCCAAGCATAGATATAAGGATTTGGTGTAAATTTCATCATCTATAACCAGTTAGTACATCAGTTCCAATGTGTGGGTCTTCAGCTTCGTTCAATAATATTCTAGAGCTACTGCGAGGCAAAAGACTTGTTTTTTGGGGAAGATTCATTTCTAAAAAGCCCAGTCCACTATCTGTTAACACTATTCGAGAGAAATTGGGGCGGTTGCTTATTTTTCGTGATCACAAGCTCCAACAATGAATGAATGTCATTAAAACACAATCTTTGCGATATGGCATCCCTTCGATATATTTTTTTTCGGAGGTTGCAAGACTGGCATTCAAAGATTTTTCTTCCAGACTAAATCTGAGTTGCCTCAATATTTTCCATATTAACGATGATTGGAGATATTATTTCAGAAACCGTTAGCATCCATGTCATATCTAATCATGTAGATCGAAGCTTGAGCAGTCGACCAAATCAAGAGCCCGAGATCAAGTTTATCCGGTTTCCATAAAAAGAAAGATGAACGGGTTCGAGAACAATTCGCCATTCATTGCAGGTAGTCTTTTTTTTTGCGTTTCATTTATTCCGTTGTTGTCAAGAGCAGGTGGTTACTGTGTTCCCGAACGTTCCATATGTCATAACAGTGATGAACTCTATCTTGCAGGAATTGTTTAAAATTGCATGGGGTATGAGTCTACCATGAGGGCACGAGAAGTTTTCAACACCGTGTTGATTGGGATCTGACATCCGCCTATCTAAATCATAATTTAACATGATATGCCCAGGCCTCTTGTTGATCTTCATGAGCCCTAGTTGATTGAATGCTTGCACCAATCCTGTACAAACAATTATCTGCCCCGATGCTTACCAGAGCATGTATTCTCAACTATTGTGCGGCCTACTGCAAAAAAATGGGGTTCTCAGTTGGGAGCCATCTTCGCTTATGGATTCATCAGAGCCATACAACTCTTCCTCAACATCAGAACATGCATTCTCAATAAAGAGGTGACGGATCTAACGGTGTGAGGTGTCGTGGGAAACTACTCGTGTACCCAAATCTATTGAAATCCCCTTATTGATTGGGACACGTCTGTATCCAGCGCTCGAGTTTATGAAATGTGAAGAAATCCCTCTTGCACTAGAAGTTGCAGCCGTTGGATTGGATATTCGAGTCGTGAGTATCGACGGTTTGGAATACTTTTCAATTATGGCGAGGATCTTGGCCAAATTGGATCGTCAGGCCCCTTACTATTCGAGGGATGGATACAATGACTTCAATACCTTTTATATGCAGGCAGCTTCAAGGATAAAAGGAGGGTTAAGTGGCTCACCTTTAATTTATTGTGATGGTCAAGCGGTTGGACTAAATGTTGGCAACAAAACTGAAAGTTGAGCTGGCGAAACAAATGATAGTTGTGCATCATTGTTTCTTCCACTGGATCGAGTGGCAAGGGCATTGAGAATTATACAGAAGTGTAAGGACAGTAGCATAGTCCATATTCCTCGAGGAACACTTCAGATGATATTTTTTTTAGATTCGAGACTGAACAGAGTGTGAGAGAGGCCTTTCCTGCTGAGACGGGAATTCTTGATTATAGATTCGGTGGTCCCCGGAGGTCCTGCTAGTTCTCACAATACGCCTTTAAAGACTGGGGATTTACTTATACATGTGAATGGTGAGATTGTAACAAAATTCTTGAATTTGGAGATAGTGTTGGATGATAATGTTGGAAAGAGTATCGAATTGGAGGTTGAGAGAGATGGTGATTCTCTACATATTACTTTGGAGGTCCAGGACTTACATTCTATAACTCCTCATTATTTCTTGGAAGTAAGTGGTGGTGTGATTCATCCTCTTTTCTTTGCACTTCGTTAAGATTATCATGGAGGACAGTTGGCTTTGACTAATGTGAGAATGTAGTTATTGTTTCCCGAGCTCTCAAAAAGATCCCCACAAAGCTCTTCAAATTTCTGTTGAGTTCTGAATGTCAAAATGAGTACAGAGGGCGAGCAGACATTTTAGAATTCTCTCCAGGTAATTACAATGGCACTTAGTTAGTTGTCATGGTTTCCATTCTTCCTCTTTGATATGGCTTGGATGGGACTGGAAGTATATCAGGGGGACCCCAATGCCAAAGGAACAAAAGTTGTTGCTTATCATAAAGAGCATTTGGATTGCATTATTTTTACTTTTCCTTTATTTGTTTGTTTACAAAAAATATATTTATATATATCAATTATTTTTGTTTGTTTTATCCTTAAAAAAATAATCAAAAGAACTTTATTTTAGTTGTTTTG
>SNQJ01S0178235.1:12674-24988 GCA_010110895.2 Picea sitchensis | reverse complement strand
ACAGACATTGATGGTGGAATCTGAGTATAAATGGCATAAGAGTAGAATCTTGTTATAGGGCTACACGAGTCTAGAGAATGAATGAGCTAGATTGTTTTGAATAGTTTATATTATTGTCTATGAGTATGGGTTGATATATCCCTGCTAACTTTGATGGTTGTATAAATAATTCCCCGTGCTTGGAGGATTGATGGAAGTTTGTTAAGGTCAATTTATTTGACCTATAGTAAAACAAACTTGTTGTTTGGGTACCCATTTAAGCAAAGTGAATGTATTTTTGGAATAATAATTATGTGTTTGCTAGAATTGAGAGGTTGCCATGGATGAATGACATGTTAATTAAGTTCCCCTTTAAGTTTGCAAGACAAGAAGAAAAAAAAAGGAATCCCTTGAATTGTTTCTAGTTTTGATAAAAAGAGGTAGGTTTCTAAGAGTACGAAAGTACTCAAGTGTTGATGGGAGCAATAAATTGTACCCTTGGAAACCTAACATGGGTTTGGAATTAAGCCACCTGATTTCTGAGTTGGGTGGTTCATGGTCTAAAGAACCGAACTCCTGATATGGAAAAGAACCCAAAGAATTAGAAAATCTTACCCTTGTTAACTATACTTTATGGTACATTATGTTGTTAATGGGACTTAGCAATATCTGTTGGAAAAGAGGTAAAGTGATATGAGCATACGAGCAAGTTTCTGAGCTCATAGTTGTATTAAGGAAATGTATATGCCTATTAACTTGAATGCATATCTATGCATGTGAATGCAAGAGATAGGTAGTTGGAATACATATACATTATAGGCATGAGTAAAATGATTGGTGCATATGGATATGTTGTAATGCAGATGGTAATGAATTAATATACAATTAACATGCATATATACTTGGAATAGTATGTTGGTGGTGGTGAGTTATAGGGTTTTCATGGATCATTTTAGCCACCGATTATGCTAATGAATATAGCCTTGTGAAGATAAGGCAAAGGATCAATGAGGTTCTAATCCAGGATATTGTGAATGGAGTGCATGGAAAATTCCCAGAAGACCAATGGTTTAGATGACATCCAAAGATGGATGATAGCCATATAGGTATGTCTTTGTATGCTCGGGTAATGGTGAAATGGAATTTAGGTAAGGATTCCCTTGGTAAAGGCCCGTTAATTAAGAAATTATTTGAGGCATGAAGAGGGATAGGGGATTGTTATCTTCCATCCCCTCGATAAGGTTTCGATTACCCAATAAAATTTTATGATATGTGGAATGCTTTTCTAGAAAATGGGCAAGAATGATCTCTTGTTGGTTGTTGTCAAATCAAGAAGGACAATATATCATGAGTAAGCCTATGAGACTTGTCATGTGAATGGCCATAAGATATCATGAAGGGTTGATATTAAATTAAAAATGATAATGTGTATAAATAACATGAGAACGTGCAAGCATTGAACTTGCATTTTGACATCTATATACATATATATGTGTGTATGTGTGTATGTATGTATGTATGCTTGAATGCATTGTAGGGTTGCATGGTATGAATGATTAAGTCAATTGTGAGGAAAGATTAGCACTTGTCGGGCTTTGGGTAATGTTATGAATACATAGTTGACCTTGTCTTGAAGGGTTTGACTGTTTTGTTTGAATACTAGCTTGAGGGGGTGGTACTCCATTCCCTAGGAAGAGATAGTGTAAAATGTTGGAGGAGCAAGTGAACAAGAATGCTCTATTGATATGAAAAAAAGGCAATATGATTGTATCTTGAAAGTTTTCTTGAGAATAATTTTGAATAATCATAAGATAAAGTGATTTTAAATAGATGTACATGTTTGAATTTGTAGTTTGAATGTATGCATGCCTATAGTCTTTATGGAATATCGGGTGAATAACTGAAATGACAAAGTTGATGCTAACTCATGGTTGAGATCATTTCAAGTGATGACGAATATTTGCATGTGGGTGTAGATTCCATGTGATTAGGATATGCAAAGACTCTATCTGGAGAACATAGCCATAGAATTTATGATTGTTGGAACTGTGCAGTGGGCTGCAAAGAATATTTGTATAAGAATCATGGATTACATATTAAAAGATAATGCATGTGTGGAAGACATGCAAATGAATATTGATCATTCTAATTTTATTTGGTGAATGTGTAGAATGCACTATATATAATTAATTCAGAAGCTAACTTTGATAGGTTAGCACGTTGTTACATTCATGGAAGGAGGACTCTCTAAATGAGGAAATGTCAAGATGAACTTGACTACAAACTGCTCAAGGGAAATGGGGCAGGAAGATCCCAAAAGGAACAAATTGTGGAAACAAAGAAGGAGAAAAGGAAAAAGACTTTTCTCACCATAAAACTCTAATTGTTCAGTTGAGTTATATGTTTCTAAGAAAATAAGTACAACGGGTGTAAGTAAACTAAATCAATGTTGATGATTAAATTAGCATTGTGGGTAATTCCATGTTATGTAATGGCATAAAGGTCTTGGAAATTATTCAACTAAGCTGAAATTTCCATACTATGTAAATATATTAGAGGGGAAAATCTTTTGATTCATGTCTTGTTATGCTTGAATAAAAGAAAACTTTTGTGTGTAAATATCCCATGCATAATAGTGTTGATCATCGTGTAAGAGAAGAATAACTGAAATGCTTCTCTTTTATGTTGCACTAACAAGCATTGAGGATAACGTGATAGAGTNTCCTTTGATTCAGGTCTTGTTATGCTTGAATAAAAGAAAACTTTTGTGTGTAAATATCCCATGCATAATAGTGTTGATCATCGTGTAAGAGAAGAATAACTGAAATGCTTCTCTTTTATGTTGCACTAACAAGCATTGAGGATAACGTGATAGAGTGCATATAGATATGCCAAGACATATCAAAAAATGTTTGATGATGTAAAATGCTATGGTACATACATTTTGACTTGACCTGACAACTGACATAATTGTGGTTATGATTGTTGTGTGTAGAAAAGATTGGAGTTGTTAAGGAGACAATTGTCAATGGTAGGTCACCTCGTGTAGAGGGAAAGATAAGGAGATCATTGATGAAAGGTTAATAAAGGGACCTTATGGATTCCCAAGAAGCATCTAGCTGATAAGGTAATATCAGGAAGGTTGATGGCAGTTGGACATGTATAAAATTTCCATGCCTTTGTAGCATGTAACTTAGAAGGAATTGGGTAAGAATTTTCTTCAAGCACGCTTTATATTTTGATGATATATATATGATGTTAAATTTCTTTAATACCAGATCTGATCTTCTATCCTAAACAATTTATATTTATCCCCATAAATACTTTATCTGAAAATTAATTATGAAACTGCTAAAAGAAAATACATTGGTATATTTTAACTATATTGCGCAATAGAAATGATGCAAGTAGACAAGATCAAATCACACACATTTGACACAAAATATTTTACTCTGGAAACCCAATTGGGAAAACTAAAGTTCGGTTTGTTGTTCTTATTATTAAGCCACTTGATTTATGAGTTGGGTGGTTCATCATCTAAAGAACCAAACACCTAATATGGAAAATAACCTATAGAATTGGAAAATCTTACCCTTGTTAACTGCAATTGATGGTACACTATTTTATTGATGGGAATTGTCAATAGTTGTTGGAAAAGAGGTAAAGTGATATCAACATATGAGTAAGTTTATGAGCTTGTAGATGTATTAAGGAAATGTATATGTGTATTAACCCAAATGCATATCTATGCATGTGAATGCAAGAGATAGATAGTTGGAATACATATACACTATAAGCATGAGTAAAATGATTGGTGCATATGGATATGTTGTAATGTAGATGGTAATGAATTAATATACAATTAGCATGCATATAGACTTGGAATAGTCTATTGTTGGTGGTGAGTTATAGGGTTGTCATGGACCATTTTGGCCATTGGTGTTGCTAATAAATGTAGCCTTGTGAAGATAAGGCAAAGGATCAATGAGGTTTTGATCTAGAATCTGGTAAAGGGAGTGCTTGGACAATTCCGAGAAGACCAATGGTTTAGATGACATGCAAATATGGATGATAGCCATATAGGTATGGCTTGGTATGCTCAAGTAATAGTTAAAGGGAATTTAGGTAAGGATTCCCTTGGTAAAGGCTCGTTAATTAAGAAATGATTTGGGGCATGAAGAGGGATAGGGGATTGGTATCTTCCATCCCCTTAGTAAGGTTGTGATTACCTAATAAATTTTTCTGATATGTAGAATGATTTTGTGGCAAATGGGAAAGAGTGACCTCTTACTGGTTGTTGTCAAATCAAGAAGGACAACCTATCATGAGTAAGCCTATGATACTTGTCATGTGACTGACTGTAAGATATTGGGAAGAGATGATATTAAATTAGAAATGCCAATGTGTATGAATAGCATGAGAAGGTGAAAGAAATGAACTTGCGTGTTAATATGTATGCTTGAATGCATTTTAGGGTTGCATGGTATGAATGAATAAGTGAAAGCGGGAAGGGTTGATATTAAATTAAAAATGCCAATGTGTATGAATAGCATGAGAAGGTGAAAGCAATGAACTTGCATGTTGATATGTATGTATGTATGCTTGAATGAATTTTAGGGTTGCATGGTATGAATGAATAAGTGAAAGAGGAAATATTAACACTTGTCGGGCTTTGGGTAATTCTATGAATACATAGTTGACCCCATCTTGAAGGGTTTGATTGTTTTGTTTGAATACTAGCTTGAGGGAGTGGTACTCCATTTATCGGGAAGGGCTAGTGTAAATTGTTGGAGGAGAAAGTGAGAAAGAATGCTCTATTGATTTGAAAAGAAGGTAATATGATTATGCCTTTAAAGTTTTCATGAGAATGATTGTGAATAATCATGAGATAGAGTGATTTTAAATAGATGTACATGTTTGAATTTCTAGTTTGAATGTATGCATGCCTATATTTTTTTATGGAATATTGGGTGAATAATTGAAATGACAAAGTTGATGTTAACTCGTGGTTGAGATCATTTCAAGTGATTATGGATATTTGCATGATGAGCTAGATTCCATGTGATTAGGCTATGTAAAGACTCTGTCAGGAGAATAGAGCCATATAATTTATGACTGTTGGAATTGGGCAGTGGGYTGCAAAGCCTATTTGTATAAGAATCTTGGATTACATTTTAAAAGATAATGCATGTGTAGAAGACATGCAAATGAATACCAATCATTCTAATTTTATTTGGTGATTGTGTATAATGCACTGGTTATAATTAATTCAAAAGCTAACTTTGATAGATTAGTGTGTTGTTACATTTAGGGAAAGAGGACTCTCTGAATGAGGAAATGTCAAGATGAACTTGACTACAAATTGATCAAGCAAAATGGGGCAAGAAGATCCCAAAACAGACAGATTGTGGAAGCAAAGAAGGAGAAAAGAAAGAAGACTTTTCTCACTGTAAAACTCTAACTGTTTAGCAGAGTTATATCTTCCTAAGGAAACAAGTACAACTGGAGGAAGAAAACTAAATCAATGTTGATGATTGAATGCACATTGTGGGTAATGCCATGTTATGCAGTGGCAGAAAGGTCTTGGAAATAATTCAACTAAGCTGAAATTTATAGACTATAAAGATAATAGAGGGGAAAATCCCTTTATTCATCTCTTTTTATGCTTGAATAAAAGAAAATTGATTTGTGTAAATATCCTAGCATAAGAGTGTTGATCAATGTGTAAGAGAAGAATAGTTGAAATGATTTTCTTTTATGTTGCACTAACAAACATTAAGGATAATGTGATAGAGTGCATATAAATATGCTATGACATATCTGAAAATGTTTGTTGATATAAATGTTATGGAACATACATTCTAACTTGACATGACAACTAACATGATTGTGGTTATGATTGTTGTGTGTAGAAAAGATTGGAGTTGTTGAGGAGACAATTGCAAATGGTAGGTCACCTCGTGTATATGGAAAGATAAGGAAATTATTGATGAAAGGTTAATAAAGGGACCTTATGGATTCCCAGGAGGCATCTAACTGATAAGATAATATCAGGAAGGTTGTTGGCAGTTAAACAAGCATAAAAATTGTATGCCTTTGTAGCATGTAACATAGAAGGAATTGGGTAAGAATTTCCTTCAAGCATGCTTCATATTTTGATGATATGTATATGATGTTAAATTTCTTTAATACCATATCTTATCTTCTATCCTGAACAATTTATTTTATCCCCTTAAATAATTAATCTGCAAATTAATTATGAAATTGTTGAAAGAAAAAACATTGGTATACATTAACTATATTGCACAACATAAATGATGCAAGTAGCCAAGATCAAATCACACACATTTGGCACAATTCATTTTACCTTAGAAACCCAATTGAGAAAACCAACTTTAAGTTTGCTCTTCTTATTATTAAGACACTTGATGTAACACACCCAACCCCTAAATACCCTTTCTAGGGATGGGGCATCAAATTTTTGTTTTTCCTAACTATATCAAATCCTATTTCTGGGATCTTCATTGGCTACTACTCACCACGAGCTTTCTAACGGTCACCACCGCACTAAAATTTGAGCTCTGGTCTGCAAGTTATTGCCTCCCGAAGTTATCCAGGCGATTATTAGTTGGGGTCTTCGTCATTCGGTGTTGAACGACCCTTGTTCTCACTCCCTGAAGTCTCAAAACCTCGTTACGTGGCCTTATCCATTAGATGATCGACATTCGACGTTTTACGTTGAATGTCCCCTTTTCGACGTTCGGTAATCGAAAATCGATGTTGATCGTTTCAGTCATTTGGCAATCGACGGTCATCATTGAATGTTCAACGATCAACGATCGTCATTGAATGTTCCTTTACTATACAACGCCCCAAAAATTTTGAACTCCCAAAGTCCTAGAGTCCTGATCATGTCACCTACCATGTTGGCTAGGCGGGAACGAACCAAAATCTGACATGTAGTAGGGCCAGGGGGACACATGTCCTCATTAGGGGTTGACACATGTCATATTGTAATAGGCATAAGGGGTCTTCAAAAAATCCATATCCTGGTGACATGTGGCACGTTAATCATGGGTCCACGTCACCTGAAGATGACAGCCTTCCAAACCCTCCGATCTCACGATCGAGATGCATCCACGTAGACCTCGGGATCTATGGCCTCCGTCACTTCGCCACTTTGACGTACATAAGTTTCATGATGTAATCCTCTCCTTCCTCCCGGAGTTGGTCAAAACTGAATTGACCATGGGGTAGATCCAATGGTCACGAGTAGTCCCAAAGCTCCCTCTGATCGACGACTCTTGTTAATTCATGACTTCAGAGCTTATCGACACACCACACCTCGATTCCCCTAGAGTGCCAAGTCTCCAAACTAAAGGAGTTGGGGCCACACATCCTCTATTTGTCAACAACTGAGATTTACTCCGTCGTTCGCCACTTCGAGAGTCTTCACACTTTGAAGACTCTTGGCCAAGTTCCTCCAAAGCACCGAATATATGGACTACGAGATCTTCTGCCACGTGGACCAAATGGGTGATTTCCAGAGATGACACGTGGCAAGGCAGAGAGGACACATGGCCCCTTTAGTGGGTGACACATGTCATGTGTTAATGGACCTATAGGGTCTGCGAAACGCTCAAATCCAGGTGACACGTGGCACGTTGATCGTGGGTCCACATTACCCTATATGATGTCACTCAACCTCATCACTCCGCAATGATAGCCTTTTAACATCCCTCATATCTCACCATCGAGATCTGACCATGTAAATCCATATATCTACGGCTCCTGTTACTTCAAGAATTCAACATTCAGGAGTTTTGTTATGCAACCTCCTCGTGACTCCCGGAGTTGGTCAACGTTGGGTTGACCATAGTCTAAATCTGACGGTCAATGTTTATCCACATAGACCCACTGATCTACGACTGTCGTGGCTTCAGGGCTTTGATTTTCGACAACTCAAGAGTTCCTCTTCATGTTAACACAACGAATCAAAATTGTCGAAGTGCCACTCTCCAAACCATGGGATCTGGCGACACGTATACCTTCCAATGGATGGTACCAATTCGCTTCAAACTTTGGGACTTCGAAGGATCTGTCTCCCTTACGAGGAATACACGATTTCGCCAAACTCGTGAAGACTAAAGGGGTAGAGAAGTTAACACCTATTCTCCTCCAAATTCAACGGTCATGACAGACCTTGGATCCTCCCAAACGGATCTCATCCGCTCGTCTTCCAAACAAAAGGATCTTACCTTTCGATACTTAAATCTCGCTATCCTTCTCGAGCTTCGTCAGTTCTGAAAGACTTAGGCGCTGGCACGTGCTTTGTGTTGTTTCTCCTGAGCTTAACAAACTCCTTCTCCCAGGAGACTCAAAACAACTGGGAGTGTTGATATGCATACGAGGAACTATACCCAAGGTCGATGAACTCAAAGTTCATCTGCTTAAACTTGAGCCACTATAGGGCTCGAGCATTTACGTGCAAAAACCATATAGTTCCTTACTTACTTAAATACACGATCATGCAAAGATAAAGGGACACAATCTAATCATCAAGCAAACATGCACATGCCTGAAACATTCATAGGATATCCAACTTTAATTTACAGTTACAGTTCAAATATACAAGATATGAGAATACTTATACATTTTAGGTTGTAGCCAACTAATTGACTGTGGGTGTGCGCCTTTCCACCCAACCATAGGATTAGAGGCATTCACTCTTAGCACTCTGGCCACCCATGTTCCAAGCCATGATATCACTAGGGAACTCTTGCAGTTTCGCAGGGATTCCCTCTTTGTCACAGTCTCTGCGAGGTTTATCAGATGCCTCCTTAGCATCAAGCTCGCAGTCTCCTGCTCAGTTCTCGCTCTTTTGGAGTTCGCAAAGATCTTTTCTCTTGTTCTCTCCAGTAACCAGAACAACTTATCAATATTTCAGTTCCTCCTCTCAGCTAGAGAGCCTCACACCCTCTTTCTTATGTGTGTCTTCTCTCATATGATTCCCCTATATTCCCCTCGCCTTTCTCCTCCTCGTGATGGTTATGGACCTGTCTTGTTCCTTCTGTCGAAAGGAAACTTGGGTCAGTCTGGGTCTGCAGGACTCTATGTTACTTCGGGCTGATAGCCTCCTATCTCCTCAGCTAGACCATGCTTCCATTCATGGGGATGGTTGATGGTTCAACCACCAGTCCTTTTCTTATTAACTGATTTCTCCTTGGGTCTCAGGATGAGGCATATCATTTCAACAAGGAGAAATTTGGGTCATTTGACATAATGGACCATCTCCATAATTTTCCAATTTCTTTTCTCTAGTGATATCATGGCCAGTACTTCAAGGCTTCACCCACACAGTCAGTTATTGGAAATTCAAGCAACAATGCATTTACATTGTTCCCATGCCATAGCATGGTGATCGTAATTAATGATTAATTACAAGCTGGGGGAAGCATGGGTATTACAATCCCCTCCGCCTTAAAAGGAACATCATCCTTAGTGTTCTTTCTCAGTAACACCGGTCATGCCTTTCTAATTCAGCCGCTTTAGAAGTCTTGACCCTCTTTCTTGGTCAGGTCCTTTTTAGACTCTTGGCCTTCGTCACATGTCTTCAATAATCTTGGACAACAAGCATATTAATCACAAGTTTCATGCGTAAACTTTTTACTGTTACATAAATTCAAGAAAATTTCATAACTTATCACAATACTCATATGTGCAGTTCGTGGATTCGTATCCACATGGTTGTCTTGTTTTTCTTGACTCACTATTTTTCATGGACATACCCATTATGTGCATGATCCCAATCAATAGTTTATAAAAATTATCAAAGTATCCTTTTCCTTGCGGTCACTTGCTTTCCAGGTCCAGGCTCAGGCATCCTCTTCTCTGCTATACAGTTCCTCGAGCGATCCATCTTGCCTTGCCAAGGCTTTCTCACACAAGAAGAATTTTAGAGACTTYATTGAGYCTTACAGTCGAGGCGTCCCTCAGACTTGCTCTGTCGAGGCGTCCCTCCAGCTTGTGTTGCCACAACACAACATATTCTAGGTGATCATGGCTTACCACGGGGTTCTCATGTCTCAACAATAGCATCTTTCACGCTTTCCAGCTTGACAACCTTCATCTGTCCTCCCTAGATATATATTTTTCATCTCACCTGTATCACATGTATACAAAATTATGAGAAATTATCATCAATTTTAAATTCAAAATTTTCTTGCAAATTTGTTACCCACATATTTCCACATTCCCCATTTATTTTCAGATTTGTTCCGCATAGAAACCAGATTCACAAGTATGGGAATTTCCTTCCCATAACAATTGGTCTTCCTCATGGGCTTACAACACTGCCATATCGAAGACCCCTTTTTCCTCCTGCAACTTCAACATTCGTTAGCTAAACAAATTGTTAGTTTTTATGCACATCATATTTTCAAATGATGCATACTGATAGTCCAAGTCATTTTCATCTATTCAAGGGTACAAATAAAAAGGGAAATATTATTATTTATGTAAGAATCCTTTCAACATACTAAATTTTCCAAGTGCAATCAAATATTAAATGACTTTAATCAACGTAGCAATATTCATGGCCACATTCATACCCAATGCACCCTTGCATTGATTTTCAAGCTACCACACTTGGTGACAAGCACTCTGCTATGGTGTGTTGGAGTTTAACCAACCTATTCATCATATGGTTGATTCCTTCTTGTTCACTCTTACAACAGGACTATGCTTCCTGCTACACGTTGATCACGATCCTAAATCAGCGCACATGAAACTAAATGTTTCTCTTGAATGCACCCAGGCATTCTTCCTTCATTAGTAACCAGGATGCCAACACTCATGGCCACCCAATTTTCTCTTTTCTTTAACACCTATAACAGGTAAGTAAAATATTGGAAGGCCCTCCTTCCTCAATGGAAAATTGTTTTCTGCCATTTATGCAAACCTGCATTCTCTCTAAGCAATTCCATGCAATGTGCTATCTATGAGCACCTTTATTCCCCAATCTCCCTAGATTGGTCATTGTACCCATGGTACCCTTTACTCATGCATTTTCTTGCAAGGAGTATAGCTCATCCTTGACTGGCATAGGCTTCCTCTCTCTATTATTCAAATTCTTCTGTGATGAATATTACCCCGCTTGGGTAGTAATAGCATACAACAACCACTCATATTTATTTGCATATCTTTAGGATAATGAAATCATTTCCGAAGGGATTCTTACCAAATTCCTTCATACCTTATGTCACATAGGTATCGACATTTTTGTACATGTCATGACTGCTAGCACCCTTTCTGATATTAAATCATTAATGGTGCTTTATGGGAACTTTTAAAGCCCCTTTAACAATCTTTTTCCAACCACCTTCTCATAGTCATCCTTCGCTTGAGGTTGTTCATCATTGGCAACTGTCTTCCTCAACAGTTCCAATTTCTTTATACATGTGACATACATCATAAACATGTTAGTCGTCATATAAAATAAAAATGCAAGTATCATAGCTTTTAAATCAACAAAACAATTTTCAGATATGTCCTAGCATATCTCTATGCACCTCATCACATTATCCTTATGGCTTCCACGAGTGCAACACAAGCAATTCTCAATTGTTTCTACAATCATACAACCATCATCGCTATCGTGTCAAACATTTACCTTTCATCAGCACACCAGTTTCTCATCCCAGAGAAAACATAATATACAACATGAAAGGTGTTAAGAGATCTTCCCTTTTCCAACTCCTTCTACACAACCTGATTTAGTCCAAGTGGGTTATTTTCCAAGGCCTCACTGCCTTTGTTTAATATGGCTTCAACCAATCCTATTCATTCAAACTTACTCACTTACCTATTGTCCTTTATCCGGCTATACTTGTTCTTCATAGTTTCTCATGTAAGACCTACAATTCTATAAGCAATTCAGAGTTCTTAGGGTGGAAAGAGCGTTCCTCCTTTTTACTTGAGCAACCTTGGTTAGGCTTACCCTAACTCTTAGGATACATCAGCATGCTTTGATAGCAAACATTTTGTTCATAATGAGCCATGACCCTGTGCACGTTTCACCTTACCATTCGATTATCAGAATGGTCTACACTCGTTGGTTAATTTTCCACTCATATATTTTGTTTTAGAATGTAATCCATGATTTCTTATATAAATAGGCTTGTATTCCACTTCTCAATTCTCAACAGTCATTAAGGTTGTGTCTTCGTTCTCCTGACAGAGTCTTCACACAGTTCTCTATCTGTGATGACCTCAACTTTGAATTAGCTTCAATTGTTTACCAAATATTCCATAAGGAATAAAAACATGCATCTTTG
>SNQJ01S0178235.1:0-12664 GCA_010110895.2 Picea sitchensis | reverse complement strand
GATTAGTCCGATAACAAGCATCCTTGCTCATTTACTCTTTCCTCTATTTATACTAGCCTTTCCTGAGGGAATGGAACACAACCCCCTCAAGCTTCCATTCAAAACCAATCTTTCATGACTCCTCATAATAAATTCGGCCATGCATCCATAGTATTCATTCAATATTGGCAAGTGTAATTCTTGCCTTACATATCACTCATCAAGGCATCCATATTGTCCCTTTAGTATACATATATTCTTACATCATACATATGTTTCACTTGCACATTTAATATCATTCATACCTAGTTGGTATTAATATTAGGCTTCATATCAAGGAGCTTCACAATGCATTAATCCATGCACTTAAGCTTATACACACCTAGCCCAAACATACATCATGCAAGCTCATTGCTTGCACCCTTTCCATGTCATACATGCACATGGACATATCAGACTTCCAGATTCTTCTCCCAAGGATCTTACTGCCATTCTCAAGATAAGTTCCATAGAGATACTCAACAATGAGCTTCCCTCTCGTTTGGGAGCTCGCATTCATTCACATGTTATCCACATGGTCAGTTTAACAGACATAATCATAACTATGACCCTCTTTCCGTATGACAACAACCAACAATAAATTATTTTTGCCTTTGGTGTTATAAGATGACTCAAGAGCCCGAGAATATTACTTGGGCAAATCCAACCATTCCCTGAGGCAGCAAGATAGCTTATCAAGCTTCTCTTTCATGCCTCAAACCACTCTTGGTCAACAGATTTCCACAAGGGAATATTTTCCTAAACTTCCTCTTATAGCTATATGAGTATACCAAGCTATTTCCATATGGTTATCATCCACCTCTGGATGTCAATCTAACCCATTGGGCATCTTAGAAGTGCCCCAACACTTCCTTTACCACATTCTGGATCAACATTTAATCAACCATTTTACCTTATTTATAATAAATTTTAATGTTTAATAACATTTGGACTATTCCCTTAAAGCCCCGATACAATTTCGAGTTATGTTACTTACTAAGTATTCTAGTTCAGAACTCCAGAGTATCTTTAGGTCATAATCAATCTTAACCATTACGCCTAGAATTCTTCCTTCTGTTCAGTGACATTCAGGGATGGAGCTCACTCTCCTTCTCCCACAAGAATTATGGCAAACTAGTTTCCTATCCACCAAGCAAGAGAGGTTAATGTGATTTCTCACTCAATCACTCTATATTTCTACAACTCCATTTATCAGCTTGATTAGAAAAACCCTACCCAACAATTCCTGTACCCAGAAACAAAATTCGTTTCTCAGTTCCCTTCGAAACTTGAGAGATGTGCATGCTCTCCCTTTTTAGAGATTGGTCATTGGAATCATTCCTTTGGTTGTGAGGGGTTATACACATATACAAGGTTTAATCCTTCCTTAAAGCAATAATTATTACTGCTATGTATCCTTTCAATCCATTCACATGCAAGTCTTGTTGTTAGTGCCCATTAACATAATCCCATTCCTGTAGGATCAACTATCATTTCCCAAAGAAATGATAGACTTCCTTTGCCAGAGACTAGCATGATTCAATCTCGTTGGGTAAAATCCCAACTGAATTTTAATCTACATACTTAAATGAACTTGTGCAGATAACTTCCATACGACAGTGGTACTCTTAGCAGGCTCATGTTATCCTATCCTTTCAACTATTCTCCAGCCTATCCAGGCCTGTATCTCAATCGTTCTCTATTAGATAGGGTAGGGTAGTACGCCCTCTCCCTTAAAGTTTTTCTAATAATATTTTTATGTGACTCATGCATGAGCCAAAGTAGGCCAAGTGTTGTTGCCATGTTTTGATACCAATTCGTAACACACCCAACCCCTAAATACCCCTTTCTAGGGATGGGACATCAAATTTTTGTTTTTCCTAACTATCTCAAATCCTAATTCTGGGATCCCCATTGGCTACTGCTCGCCACAAGCTTTCTAATGGTCCCCACTGCACTAAAATCTGAGCTCTAGTCCGCAAGTTATTTCCTCTCGAAGTTATCCGGGCGATTATTAGTTGGGGTCTTCGGCGTTCGGCGCTAAAAGCCCCTTGTTCTCACTCCCCGAAGTCTCGAAACCTCACCACGTGGCCTTATCCATTCGACGATCGACGTTCGTGTTTTACATTGAACACCATTTTGTTGGCATTTGATAATCGACAATCGACGTTGATCATTTCAGTCGTTCGACAATCGATGATAATCATTGAACGTTTGACGTTTGGGGATTGGCGATCGTCGTTGAACATTCCTTTATTATACAACACCCCAAAACTTATGAATTCCTAAACTCCTAGACTCCTGATTGCGTCACCTACCACGTTGGCTAGGAAGGCACGAACCAGAATCTAACATGCGGCGGGGCCAGGGGGACACGTGTCCTCATTAGGGGGTGACACGTGTCATACTGTAATAGGCACAAGGGGTCTACAAAACATCCATATCTTGGTGATACATGGAACGTTAATCATGGGTCGATGTCACCTTGGGTGATGTTAGCACGCCACGTCTCCTAAAGATGACAACCTTCCAAACCCTCCGATCTCCCGGTCTGGATGCGTCCACATAGACCTTGTGATCTACGACCTCCATCGCTTTGCAACTTCGGCGTTCGATAGTTTCATGATGTAATCCTCTCCTTCCTCCCAGAGTTGGTCAGAACCGAATTGACCATGGGGTAGATCCAATGGTCACGAGTAGTCTCGAATCTCCCTTAGATCGACGACTCTCGTTAATTCATGACTTCAGAGCTTATCGACACAACACACCTCAATTCCTCCAGAGATCCAAGTCTTCAGACTAAAGGATTTGGTGCCATGCATCCCCTATCTGTCAACGACTGAGATTTACTCTGTCGTTCGCGACTTCGGGAGTCTTCACACTTTGAAGACTCTTGGCCAAGTTCCTCCGGAGTGTTGAATCTCTGGACTACGAGATCACCAGCCACGTGGACCAAATGGGTAATTGCCAGAGATGATGCGTGGCAAGGCAGAGAGGACACGTGGATCCTTTAGTGGGTGACACGTGTTAATGGACCTATAGGGTTTGCGAAACACTCGAGTACATGTGACATGTGGCACGTTGATCGTGGGTCCACGTTACCCTGGATGATGTCATTGGGTCACATTACTCTAGACTGATAGCCTTCTAACATCGCACATATCTCACCGTCGAGATCCGACCACATAGATTCATAGATCTACGACTCTCGTTACTTCGAGAATTCGACATTCGAGAATTTTGCTATGCAACCTCCTCGTGACTCCCATAGTTGGTTAGCGTAGTATAAATATGACGGTCGGGGTCTATCCACTTAGACCCACAGATCTATGGTTGTTGTGGCTTTGGGACGTTGGTCTTTGGGACTTCGGTCTTCGGCCCTCTGGGAGTTCCTCTTCCCGTTAACACAACGACTCAAAAATGTTGAAGTGCCACTCTCTGAACCATGGGATCTGGCGCCACGTATACCTTCCGATGGACGGTCTTGATTCACTTCGGACTTCAGGACTTCAGAGGATCTGTCTCCCTTACGACAAATACACGATTTCGTCGAACTCGCAAAGACTGAAGGGGTCGAGGAGTTAACACCTACGCTCCTTCTCCAAACCCAACGGTCGTGACAGACCTTGGATCCTCCCGAACGGATCTCGTCCTCTCATCTTCCAAATGAAAGGATCTTCCCTTTCAAGACTTAAATCTCGTTATCCTTCCTGATCTTCGTCAGTTCTAAAAGACTTAGGCACTGGCGCGCACTTTGCGCTCTTTCTCCTGAGCTTAACAAACTCATTCTCCCAGGAGACTCAAAATAGCTGGGAGTGTTGACATGTATACGGGGAACTATACCCAAGGTCGACGAACTCACAGTTCGTCTGCTTAAACTTGAGCCACTACAAGGCTCGAGCATTTGCATGCACAAACCATATCGTTCCTTACTTGCTTAAATACATGATCAAGCAAAGATAAAAGGACACAGTCCAATCATCAAGCAAACATGCACATACTTGAAACATTCATAGGATATCCAACTTTAATTTACAATTACAGTTCAAATATACATGATATGAGAATACTTATCTATTTAAGGTTGTATCCAACGAACTAACTGTGGGTGTGCACCTTTCCACCCAACCATAGGATCAGAGGCATTCACTCTTAGCACTCTGGCCACCCCCGTGCCAAGCCATGATATCACTAGGGAACTTTTGCAGTTTCTCAGGGATTCCCTCTCTGTCACGGGCTCTATGAGGTTTATCAAATGCCTCCTTAGCATCAAGCTCACAATCTCCTTCTTAGTTTGCGCTCTTCTGCAGTTCATAGAGATCTTTTCTCGTGTTCTCTCCAGTAACCAGAACAACCTATCAATATTTCAGTTCCTCCTCTCAATTGGAGAGCCTCACGCCCTCTTTCTCCCATGTGTCTTATCTCGTATGCTTCCCCCGTATTCCCTTCGCCTTTCTCCTCCTCAGGATGGTTATGGACCTATCATGTTCCTTCTGTCAAAAGGAAACTCGGGTCAATCTAGGTCTGCAGGACTCTGTGGTACTTCGAGCTGACAACCTCCTGTCTCCTCAACCAAACCATGCTTCCATTCATGGGGGTGGTTGATGGTTCAACCACCAATCCTTTTCTTATTAACTAATTTCTCCTTGGGGGTTAGGATGAGGCGTATCATTTCAACAAGGAGAAATTTGGGTCATTTGAGATAATGAACCCTCTCCATAATTTTCCCATTTCTTTCCTCTAGTGATATCATGGCCAATACTTCAAGGCTGCACCCCAATAGTCGGTTATTGGCAATTCAAACAATAATACATTTACATTGTTCCCGTGCCATAACATGGTGATCATAATTAATGATTAATTACAAGCTAGGGGAAACAAGGGTATTACACTTGATTTATGAGTTGGGTGGTTCATGGTCTAAAGAACCAAGCACCTAATATGTAAAAGAACCTAKAGATTTGGAAAATCTCACCCTTGTTAACTACAATTGATGGTACACTATTTTATTAATGGGACTTAGAAATAACTGTTGGAAAAGAGGAAAAGTGATATGAGAATATGAGCAAGTTTATGAACTCATAACTGTATTAAGGAAATGTATATGGCCATTAACCTTAATGCATATCTATTCATGTGAATGCAAGAGATAGATAGTTGGAATACATATACACCATAAGAACGAGTAAAATGTTTGGTGCATATACATATGTTGTAATGTAGATGGTAATGAATTAATATACAATTAGCATTTATATAGACTTGGAATATTTTGTTGTTGGTGGTGAGTTACAACGTTGTAAACTTTGGAATGTAAAATTTGTATGCCTTTGAAGTCTCATTTTATCCTGCAAATATTCCTTTCTATGTTGAAGGCTCTAGTTTCGTCTTCTTATCTGTAGGTACATGTATATACACTGGACACCCGAAGATCTGAAAATGTCCCATGTCTAGTTTCACCCCTGTGAAAGCTTCCTCGGGGGTCTTGTCCTCCAAGACTTCGTGAGGACTCTTGTTCTAAATATAAGTTCCTCTGTTGCAGCCCTCTACCCACAAAACATAGACAAATCCTGATCATGGATCATTGCCTTCACAACTCCAATGATGGCCATGTTCTTATGCTTCACAACCCCATTTTGTTGTGGGTTGTATGCTACTATTAGTTCCTTCTTAATTTCTGCCTCCTTGCATAATTTCTTGAAGTCGTTGGAGGTATACTCTCCTCTATTATTCGACCTCAAGACTTTAATCTTTCTCCCTGTCTGGTTCCCTATGAGAGTTTTAAACTCTCGAAACCTGTTGAAGACCTCATCCTTGGTCTTCATGAAGTAGATCCACGTCCACCTGGAATAGTCATCGATGAAGGTCACATAATAACTGTAACCACTCAAGGATGTCAGTTACATTGGACCACACACATCTGAGTGTACTAAGACGAAAATCCCCTTAGACTTGTTGTCACTCCTAGGAAAGGTCATCTTGGCATACTTGCCAAGCGCACATCCTTTGCACTCTCCATGTTTCTCTGCGCTAAACTATGGAAGTTCTGTGACCATATCCCGCAACATTTTCAAAGCCTTGTGGTGCAAATGACCCATTCTCTTGTGCCATAACTCACACAAACTATCACTACTACTGTCATGAACCAAAGCACGTACAGGTCGTCCCCGCAACAATTACAAATTACCTTCTCTGCTTCTTATCACTCATCCCCTGCTCGGACTAGAATCTCTTTGCATGACAAATACATGTCGATCCTGAAAGTAGACGTCTTTTCACTTTTCCTCCATGGTTGATATTGCTAGAAGGTTCTTCTTTAGCCCTAGTACATAAAATACTTCTGTCACCACCATAGGTTCTCTCGAGTCTAGTTGAAACCAAATTGTTCCAACTCCTTCTATATCACACTTGGCGTTGTTTCCAAGCTCTACATGAAGCTTTGATTCAGACTTTGTCAACTCGGTGAACAAATCATGTGATCCCGTCAAGTGACGAGAAGCACCATTGTCCATGAACCACACACCCTTGTCCATGGTGCTAGAAAGACAAGAAAACAAAGTAAATTCCTTCTCGAATCTACTTTCATATTAGTCGGCTGTGATTTTGCTGATGCTGCAACCTATGTTTTACTCTTTCCCTTCTTCTTGTTCGGACATTGACCTGCATAGTGGCCAAACTTGTGACATGCAAAGCATTTAACTTTTCTCGTGTCTTTCTTCTTTCATTCTTGAGATGTACTCTCTCTTCTACTCTTCTTGGTATTCCCTTTTCTCTTTCTTCCATGGCTTGCAAGAGCAAGGTTCTCCTCATCATCACCCCTGCATTGGTTCCCTTATAGAGATTCCTACCAAATCTCTTCTTAGATGAAATCATCCCACAATGAGTCCCAATCATGAATTTTTTCCCTTGCAAGGATTCCTTTGACAAATGATGTCCATTTCTTGGTGAAGTCATTCAAGGCCGTCCTCACCAATTACGAATCTGTTATTGTCTCCCCAACCGTTGCCAATTCATCACACACTTGTGTGATTTTGGTGAGATAGGGTGCCATTGTATCTATCTTGGACATCTTGGTCCCTCTGAGTTTCTCCGTCAAAACCATTTTTATATTTTGATTGTCACTCCGATAAAGTTTTGTCAGAGCCTCCTACATATCCCTACCTGTCTTCTTTCTGGATAGGAAAGGGATCACATGATCCTTTACTGCATCCAAAATAATTATCTCGGCTTTCACATCCTTTTGGTTATGGGAGACTAGTTGTGTAGCATCAGTAGGAGGTTGGAGTTTCTGATTTGCAAAATCCCAAATCCCAGTTTCCATCAACACTAATTCTATTCTCTCCTTCCAGGGACTATAGTTGGATACACCCTCCAACCGATCTTCAAATCTTAAACCTATTGCAACCATCCTGTCCAAGCAACAAATACCCTAACCAAAGAACAAATTGTTGGAAAGATTTACCGTTGCCAATTCATCACACACTTGTGTGATTTTGGTGAGATAGGTGCCATTGTATCTATCTTTGGACATCTTATTCCTCTGAGTTTCTCCGTCAAAACCATTTTTATATTTTGATTGTCACTCCGATAAAGTTTTGTCAGAGCCTCCCACACATCCCTCGTTGTCTTCTTTCTGGATAGATGAGGGATCGTTATTGACCCATCAAGATCCAAAATAATATCTCGGCTTTCAGACCATCCTTTGGTTATGGAGACTATTGTGTAGCATCAGAGGAGGTTGAGTTTCTCATTTGCAAAATCCCAAACCGCAATGCATCAACACTCATCTTTATCTTCTCCTTCCAGACTATAATTGATACAATTCTCCAACCGATCTTCAAATCTTAAACCTATTGCAACCATCCTGTCCAAGCAACAAATACCCTAACCAAAGAACAAATTGTTGGAAAGATTTTTTTTGAAATCCCATGTCAATGGACTTACCATGTCGAAGCTTTGAGCTGATACCATGCGTTAAATTTCTTTAATACCAAATATGATCTTCTATCCTAAATAAAATAATTTTATCCCCATAAATAGTTAATCTGCAAATTAATTCTGAAACTACTGAAAGAAAATACACTGGTATATTTTAAATATATTGCACAACATAAATGATGCAAGTAGCCAAGATAAAATCACACACATTTGACACAAGTTATTTTATCCTGGAAACCCAATTGGGAAAACCAACATTCAATTTCTTCTTCTTATTATTTTACCCACAGAGAATTCAGACATATACAACAACAAATATGGAGAACCTGTAACTCAATTTCCACCAAAAAAATCACTCTCAAAGATTGTCCCATAGAAGACTCGGCCCTGCTCACTTGTCCTCCACTGAACTCAACCCCTGCAACTCAGATTGAGATCACTGAAGTCAACCCCTACAACTCGGATTGAGATCTTCTCTAGCCTATTGTATAGAAACATATAGATCTATTGTACAATCCTCTCTGCGCCCTCACATGTGCATCCTCGACCCTTCTTTCCCTTGTTGCAAACTCAACCCTCTCACTGAATTTCCTTTGTTGGAATTTCATTGTCTTCTCTTTGGCTTGAGTCTCTCACTCCCTCACTGAAAGATTGTCCCTCTCAATGTTTTACAATCGCTGTAACTGCAACAAATGAATCTCTCACTCACCAATGCGTCTTCATCTTCCCCTCAGGCTTCTTTTATATTTTCATTAAGCAAAATCCCTAACCCTAATCTCGTAAGTGATCAATGGCTAGGATTAGATCCTATATTTCACTTGAGATCAACAATTGAGATTATATGCAAGTCATTTAAATAATTTAATTACTTAACCTTATAACTTAGGTTAATAGTCCACAATAATTTGTTTATTTAATTATTGTACTTTTCCTAAGTTAAACTTAGGAAAAAAATATAATAGCACCTACTCTTCTCAAGCAAGCACCTAGAGGGGTAGTTTGACATCTTATGCATGCTAAGACACATAGCCTATGCAAAAGCACTTGTTTGAGCTAACAACATCAACATATGATTAGGAATCAATTGCATGTATGTCACTGATACCCAAATAGGGTATGGTTTAGGAACAAAAACCTAAATGACATAGGAAGGAACCTCTGGTAGGCAAAATAGATTGAAATCTTTGCAACGAATGCATAAACAATGATGCCATGTTTGAATTGGATAACCATGAATGAATGAATAATTGTGCACATAAGTGGCACATATGTTAAATGCATTGAGGGAATGCATGTTTACACTAATGTGCATGTATAGTACCGCCCTTGTGGAAGGAAGACCTTCCTATATCCCAAAATATTGTGGAAGTGGTAGAGAGAATAATTAAGGTGGCCATGAGTACTAGTACCTTGGCTACCAGTAAAGAATGAATGGTTGGATGCAATCATGTAAAATTTTCTTTCATGTAACAGATGTTGAATTGAGGTCATGATCAACTCAAGGCAGAAAACATACTCCTGTTATAATAATGAATGTTGATAAAGAAGCCATGGGCTGAGAGGTTGGTTGAGTTCCAACTCACCATGGAAAAGTACTTGACATAAAATGTGGTAATCTAAAGCCAATGAAAGGTTGCATTGTGTGTAAATGTGGCCATGGACATTGGCACATTGATTTAATTCTTATGAAGATTGAATGCATTATAGAAAGCTTGGCATGCTAAGAAAATGTGTATGTAAGGAATAATAACTTCCTTATGTTTCATATGATTATTTAATTGTTAGTATGTGCAAGGCTCAATCACTTTGTGAGTTAATAATGTACATGATACTAACAATTTGTTTGGTAGTATGAAGGTTGACAAGTTGTAGGAAGATGGTCTTGGATATGGCAGCAGAGTAAGTCCATAAGGAAGGTCGATGCCTGTTGTTGCAAAGAGCCAAACCATTATGAGAAGGAAGTCTCATACTTGTGGGATTTGAGTGCCTACATGGAATATATCTAAAAATGGACAAGTGGAAATTTGAAAATATGTGGGGAGCATATTGGAAAAGAAATCCTGATTGAAATTTATGTAAATCTCACAGATTTTATATGTATGTGATACAGGTGAGATGACAAACCTGTCCTAAAGGGACATATGATGGTTGCTGAGATGGAAAGCATGGAAAGAGGCAACTGTTATGACATGAGAACCTTGTGGCATGCCATGATCACTTATGATAGTGACTGTATTGTGTTAGAGCATGCCTGAGAGAGGCCTCAATTTTAAGATTATGTGAAGTCTCTAAGCTCCTCATGTGCGAGAAATCCTTGTCAGGCAAGATGGATTGCCCGAGGGATTGTGCAGTAGAGAAAGGGATGCCTGAGCCTGGAAAGTGAGTGACTGCATGGAGGATGAGACTTGGATAAATCTTGTTATCTACTGATTAGGATCACGAGCACAATGAAATTATCAAAGAAAAATAATGAGCTGAACTCTAACCATGGTAACCATATGGATGCAAATCCATGAATTGCACAGATAAGTATTGTGTTGAAAAGTGCATTCTATCTTCAATTATGAAAAACAATGAGAAATTTTATGCATTGAATGGGTTTTAATAACCTACCTGTTGTTTGGAAATTTCCGTAGGCATGTTGTTGCCATACTAGAGGTCTAGAAATGGACCATATTGTGAAGGAAATTGACACTGTTGAAGCATCTAAAGGATGAAGACCGTGGCAACAATGTTGAGGTGCAGAAGAACACCAAGGACGATGTTCCTATTAAGGGGGAAGGGAATGTAACACCCCATTTTCAATCCCCTAATTAATTTGTAATTATTTTAGATTAACAATGGTTTATCTCATCATGGAGATAATATTTCCATGTTATGGCTTGTGAAGGTTGTAAATTTGCATTATTGTGTAATAAAAGAAAAGCCAAACAACTGACTGAACGATGAAGCATTAATACTAGCCATGATACCACTAGAGGGATTAGTGAGGGGACATCGAGGGGATTCAATCATGCTAAATGATCCAAAGCCTCCTTATTGATTCATTTTGGGAATAATTAGCCTTTTCCCTTTTTTCTGAATTCAAAGCAAAAAATAGTTAATGAAATGAGGGTTGGTAGTTGAACAACCAACGACTTGAAATAAATAGATATGGAGAGAGAAGGCTAGACAACTGAAAATTGCCAACCCAGGTACATAGGTACCACCTTTGACCCCAACGAGTTCCTTCTAATAGAAGGAAGGGGAGAAAAAATCAAGGAACTTATGGGGGAATAAGGCATAAACACACAAGCGCATGTGCTAAAGAAGGGGGTCCTAAATTGGACCATGGAGGAGAGGGAGATGAGGGGATAATGTAGAGAGTTGTGGGAGAACCCATGTGTGGGTAGACATGCATGAGTTTCAAAGAGAGATTGGTTGTAGGAATGGTTTGAGAAGCCAAAAACTTGACCTCAGCTGGGAGGGCTGCGAGCTTGGTGTTGGAAGGGCACCTGAGAAACCTCGTGGAGGCTTTGTGCATGGTGGGAGTAAGGATTTTCAACCAATGGATGTGTGAAGTAGAGTGGCCTTCACCTTTCTAATTTCTCTGAAATCCTGAGAGATTTCCATGGTGGTATCATGGCTTGGCACATGGGTGGCTAGATTGAAGAGAACTAGTGCATCTGAGCTTATGGTTGGGTGGAAAGGTGCTCACCTTGAGTCAATTGGTTTGACCAACCTTTATTCTGAAACATATAAGTCTCTCATTGTGTATATATTGTGCTTGTAATACAAGTGTATTAATGCAATTTATATGAAATTGTATGGTTTACCACGCAATTTTGAGAAGGACGAAATGAGTACATAGTTATTATTCCATGCATGCAAGCAAGATATTTATTTATTGGTTATCATATCTTTGGAAATTGAGATGGAATGAATGAATGAATGACTCATATTTCTTGTATGCACAGTAGACAACTTGTAATGTAATTGTTAGATCTCAGCGAATAACGTGAAACCTTTGTGAGGAATGTATGTGTTAATTGCCAAGGGTGGTTATTTAAGCATTTAAGTGTCGAGTTTGTGTGTTCAAGGAATATTATAATTCCCTTGATTCCTTTTCCTGTTCTTTTTGCTCTAAAATCTCANGAATAACGTGAAACCTTTGTGAGGAATGTATGTGTTAATTGCCAAGGGTGGTTATTTAAGCATTTAAGTGTCGAGTTTGTGTGTTCAAGGAATATTATAATTCCCTTGATTCCTTTTCCTGTTCTTTTTGCTCTAAAATCTCATATGGTTGAATCTTACCCGAGTATACGGGCCCTTGTTAATAAGTCTTGGTTATCAAGAGGGTTGGGTTGAATAGTTTGAGTTTTAGCTTGAGTTCCAGGGTTGTTTTCTTGGAAAAATGTCTTACCTTAGATGCTTGAAAGTTTTGGGCTTAAAATCTGTGAATTTGGATGAGGTCGGTGTTGTGATTGAGTAAAGTTGAGCAGGGAGGCTGTCTTCATGGCCTTATGCAAGACATGGTTTCGAATTCTAGCTGAAGATCGACAGATAAGAATTTGACATATGGCATTCGACCCCTTTAACATAGAGCACAACACAAGAGGCATCATATCTCAATTATCCAAATGCATAACATCGAAGATAATTGGAGATTTGGGTGTTTGGCTCGTTACTTAGCCAACCCACGATGAAATCCTAGACACCCAGTGAGTCA
>SNQJ01S0178234.1:32262-47256 GCA_010110895.2 Picea sitchensis | reverse complement strand
AGAGGAGAGACCTGTGGAAATCTTCAGTGTACGCGCCTCACTTCCGCGGCTCTGAATTTCGGTGGCTGTCACTCCCGCGGCTCTGAATTCCCGCGGCTCTGAATTCCGGTGGCTGTCACTCCCGTGGCGCTTTCCACTCTGTGAAAAGGCTTACCTATTTCTAACAGGCCCTTCCTCAGCTCACTGCGTGTCGGTACCGTCGACTCGGCTCTTCCACAGCTCACTGCGCGTGGGTTTCTTTGGACTCGGCTCTTCCACAGCTCACTGCGCGTGGGTTTCTTTTCCTCACAGCTCGCCCTCCTCTTTGCAACCTCATGCCCCGTAACCTCGCTCTGATACCATGAAAAAGAATGTGCAGAGCATCAAGAATCAAATGTACACGCAGAAATGGAAGAGCTTGATTATTCAACAGTCTACAATACACGCGAATGTGTATATTTACAATGGTTTACAGGCATGCGTAAAAGCATGCAAACTCAACTAAAGCGGAGTCTAAAATAGAATAAAGCTGTAACTTGGTAAAAGCGGAAAAAGCCATAAAAGCTGCTAAAGTTTAACTGACTGTTAACTGCTAGTGAGTAATTACTGTTTCTAACAATTTGGTTCACGGAAGTGTTTTAGAGGGTATTGGCTTACACAAAAGAGGTTTGTGGAGCCATCGAAGAACATGGTAATGTTAATGACCCGCATAATCTTGGGCGTGCGACCTGTGTAATCAGGTTATGATCGTTGTGTGAAGGTCATTGAATTTGTTGAAGAGATCAATTCTTGTATATTACTTTTGACCCAGCCTGCGAATTTGTGAAGTTTTTTCGCAGCTGTAGAAATGAGAATGCAACCTTATTGATTACATCCAGTAGAAAGTAAAGCTATCATGGGTCATCAAAGGAGGTTGAAACAACTCCAAAGAGAGCTAAAACAGATGAGGAGGAATAATCATCATGAAGAGTTATTATATTATGCAGATCAGTATGATGTGTTTCCAGTTGAAGAATCTATGTTTGACGATCAAAATGAGGAGCTAGATCTCAGTGAAGAATTTGATGAATTATATGAAATAGTGATGCCAAATCTGCCATGGATAAATTATGAACCTTGGGCAACTGAAATGAAAAAATCACTTTGGTTAGTAGATTTATTGCATTATGATCATGAAGGTTGTGTCAATTTTTATGACAAGAGAAAAGGTGCAATAGCATTACAACTTGTGGATGAAAACATCTTGTCCAATATTTTGGATGAATTTGGTGAAATCTCTAGTGCAAAAATATTTTGGGATATTGTTGAAATGAACAAGTGGAGTGAGAATGTTGAAGTTGATGAAGGTATTGAAGTCACAATGACTAATGAAGGAACTGACAATAAAATAACATTTAGTGATTTGGTGAATTCAAATGAGATTGAAAATGGAGATGAATGTATAACTGATAATGAACCTCTTGGTGAATCTTTGGCCAATTTAGTTACATATGATGATGAAATTTTTTCAAGTGAAGGTTGGTTACAAGTGTTAAAAGAGAAGAAACTCATAGATGATTTGTTAAGTGGAAAATTAACCTTGTTTGCAGAACATGTGGATGAAACTACAGCAGGGAAGATCGTTGCAAAAGAAGAAGCAAAAGACAAAGATGATTCAACACTTGAAGACAATGGCCTTAATGTAGCAACAATAAAAGTAAAAACAATTGAACAAGAAGAAGAACACTCAAATGAAGTGTCAACAAAGTTTGAAGAAGAATTATAGTTTCTTGAAGATTGGCTTTTGAAACACCATGTTTTGATGGAGCCTACACAAAAGTTGCAGTAGAAGACAATAAAAATGAAGAATCACTAAATGATGAAGACGACATAGAATGGGAAGCAACAATGGATACATCTGATGACGTTCATGGCATTTTGATGCATTGGAGTCCTCGAGAAATTAGATTTTACTATGACTTAATGTTGCAACAAATTGATGATCAAAAGCTCAATAGTGAAGAGCAAACAACAGAGAATGGTATGCGGCGACAGTTCACATACAAACAATTTTTAGAAGAAAAAGTTGTAGAGGACAAGCATGAACAATCTGAAATAATTTTCAGATTGATAACAAACACCAACAAGAAGATCAAGGATAAGAAGCTGAAATATGGAATTTTCAACAAAGGAGGAAGGCTTAAATTGAAAATACATAGAGGTTTCAGAATATGGAAAAGAAGGAAGAGAAAAACCCACTCCTACAAGGAGTTGAAACAAATTTTAAGGTTATGTTTGAATTGTCCTTTGTAATGTTTGTAAGCCTAGTTAAGACTAAGACCAGAAGGCATGTTATGTATTGGCATTGTATTAAATCCATTTTTCCATTAAGGGTGAGTGTTGGAGAATAATGGTGAAATTTCATAGTTAAAAAATTGTTAGAAGAAATTACTATTGTAAGCTTTGAGTGGTTTTTAGATCTACACATTTAAGAGATTGTTAGAGACTATCCTAACTTATATATTTGTATGCAATTTTTCAAATTCAATATCGAGTGTGTGAGAGCATAGTCTCACCGTAATTGTTGTTTTATTCTCCAATTTCAAGTAAGTTTTGCCTAGCTCCACTCCTGCACTGCCTTTTTTCTCCAACAGCTTCGTCTTCGACCCAACTTTTCCATCCCTGGATTTCCAGCTGATGACACTTGATTTGCCTCCAGTGATGGTTTGAATCCAAACCGGAAATTAAACCCGATGGCACTGCTACTGCCAAAGCCTCATCCTTACGAGTTAAACTCTTGCCTGTTACGAGTTAAACTCTTGACTGGTAAAGACACTTGAGTAACTAGACACGGGTCCAAAGGATTGCTATCATCTTGAATCTCACTTTTATCCACCAAAGTCTTTTCACACAAGGTGGATGGCTGGATAGGAGATAAACCTAACTCGGCATGCTTAACATTAATCCCATTATAACTAGGCCGCTAGCTGGCTTGAGCCTATTGAGTTCTCTTCCTTCTCAACTGCTTTCGAAAATCTTGATCATCTAAGAAGATCACACCCTTCTTCCAACTGGATTCACCAACCCCACCAGCCAGCACCTCCACCTCGTCCTCTATATGCTGAAATTTCTCATCCATAGAGTCAAAGAAACAAAAAAAACATCAGAATACGCCGACCAATCAGCAAACTGACAAGGATTGCCAGAACTAAGACAACAGCCGAAAAATCTTTGAACAGTTGGCCATTGCTCCACTCTGCTACCTCCAATCAGCAAAACAACAAGGATTGCCAGAACTCAGACAACAGACGGAAAATCTTCGAACAGCCAGCCATTGCACTGCTCCGCTACCTCCAAACCGCTCCAAACCGCTCATCACATAACTGCTCATCCATAGAGTCAAAGAAACAAAAAACATCAAAATACTCTTACCAATCAACAAAACGAAAAGGATTGCCAGAACTCAGACAACAGTCTTCGAACAGCCGACCATTGCACCGCTCCGCTACCTCCAAACCGCTCAAACCCTCCAAACCGCTCATCACATAGCTGCTCATCCATAGAGTCAAAGAAACAAAAAACATCAAAATACTCTTACCAATCAGCAAAACGACAAGGATTGCCAGAACTGAGACAACAGTCTTCGAACAGCCGGCCATTGCACCGCTCCGCTACCTCCAAACCGCTCAAACCCTCCAAACTGCTCCAAATCGCTCATCACATAGTTGCTCATCCATAGAGTCAAAGAGACAAAAAACATCAAAATACTCTTACCAATCAGCAAAACGACAAGGATTGCCAGAACTCGGACAACAGTCTTCGAACAGCCGGCCATTGCACCGCTCCGCTACCTCCCAAAACTTACCTAAAAACTACTTTTACAGATACCTCTGAAAAAATGCTGAATATATTGAGCAACGGTATCCCTGGATCAACAGTAGATCCAAATAGATCGAACGAACGACAACACGGGAAATTTCTGACCAGTTGCCGCGTGGGTCGAGTGTAGTAAGTGGGCGCGTGCAACAACGGATACATGAATAACAAAAAGTAACAAAGAAAAAACAATTTTCCATTGCGAGTGAGGTTTTTCTAGTATTTTTAATCTTCCACTTCACATGGATTCTTGGTGCGACTTCCTCCAAAAGCACGTGAATGTCAGTGAATTTTTATAGTAATTTAATAATGCTAGTTTAGAAGTATATGAAGTGCTAAATAAGAAAGAGGTAAGCAAGGTTCATGTTTGTAAACATGACAAAGACACTTAATAATAATAATAACAAAACATATCTTAACCACCCCCAAAAAATGTATAATTAAAATAATAAATTCAAAACTATGAAAGTGTGATGGCATTTATAGATGCAAAGTACATTCTATCGTTTAATATGAGTAAAATGTGAAATATTTCGTGCTCAAATATTTTATACAATTTATTTTAAACAAGTGCTTATAATTATGATACATAATAAAGTAGAAAAACTCTTTAAAAATAATAAATTGAGTACAAACACTTGACAAAAAAAAAAAATGGAGAGAGGTATTTTGCTCAAATATTTTATACAATTTATTTTAATGATGATACATAATAAAGTACAAAAACTCTTTAAAAAAAATAAATTGAGTACAAACACTTGACAAAAAAATATGGAGAGAGGTATTTTATTGTAAAAGTAATACCTTGGATGGGGTGTCAATGATAAGTATATTAAAATGCAAAATGCATTTCAGTATAGTCACTAGGTTGTGTATCATCCTAGGCAGATAGTTGACGTAACTTTCTACAACGAGGGTGAATGTCTCATGTTAAATTTAATATCTCAAGGTACGATGGAGGTTGTAAGGCACCAAATCTATTATAATAGTCGAAATCATAAATATTGTAGATAATAACAATGAAACAATGCAATATATGAAATCACAACACCAAAATAATATCTTTATTGATAGGAAAAAATGTTCACTTGCCTCTTCTAGGGGGCAACCTGCTCTATTACAATAATTCTCAAGACAAGACTTTTCATGCCCTCGACTCATATTTATACTAAATATATCTACCAAAAGAACAATCTAGAGGAAGATCTTCTAAAAGTGGAAGCTTCTATTAGATCTTCTTACATTTGACTTATTAATATTGGCCTTTATTACATGGAAAATATATTATTCTACCTATGTGACGAGTTAGGGAGGTTAGGTCCCTAACATGCCCTCCCCCTTAAAAACAACCTTGTCCTCAAGGCTTGAGATGAGGAAAATTCTACAGAATGGTAGTTGGATCCTAGGTGGCATCTACTAGAGTTTTATCTTTCCATTGTACGAACACTTACTTGATGGTGCGTTGACGAAGACGACACTCACGCTGGTCCAATACTGCTTGTGGCTACAACCAGATGGAGTCTTCTTCATCAAAATCGAGAAGACTGGTTTGAGTTTGGCACTTAGTTCCAATCACATTCTTTAAGCACGAGACATGAAAAACAAGATGGAACTTAGAATGATTGGGCAAAGCTAACCGATAGGCCAACTATCTCACTCACTTGAAAATTGCATAAGGAACATAAAATTTGGGCGCCACTTTCTGACAATGGTCATCCCAGAGTGAAGTATGCTTATAAGGTTGTCGTCGAACAAACCCCTAGTCCCTTTCAGCAAATTGATGTTCTAAGCGTCCTTGATTTTCTTGTTACTTGATGCGATTTCGAGCCATAACCAAATTCTCTTTGATGGTACAGAGAATATCCTCTCGAACTGTAAGAGTTTGGTCAACCGCTTATACCTTCGAGACACTAAGCATGTATGAGAGAATTGAAGGTGGATTGTGTTCATATATTTCTTTAAAAGGAGTCATGTGAATAGTTGTATGATAAGAAGTGTTGTACTACCATTCAGTTAGGGGTAACCATTAAACCCACTGATTTTTTCTCTTAGATGCAAAACACCTCAAATATGTTTCCAAACACGTGTTGACAACTTCAGTTTGGCCATCATTCTGGGGATGATAGGCGGTGCTGAGATGCAATTGAGTTCCTTGTACCCTAAACAATTATTTCCAAAAATTGCTAATGAAAGTGGGATCTCGGTCAAAGACAATAGAATGAGACTTTCCATGAAGTTTGAAGATATTATCCATGAAAAATTGAGCCACTGTGGATGTGGTGAAGGGATGTTGTAGAGCAAAGAAATGAGCGTATTTGGAAACAGGATCAACCACCACCATGATAACTATCTTATTTCCAGATTTAGGTAGGCCCACAATGAAATCCATAGAAATATGCCGCCAAATAGAAGGGGGAATTGGAATGGGTTTGATTGTTCCTTGGGATTTGACTGTTTCTCCCTTGTGGTGTTGATAGACATCACATTCAGCCACAAAAGTGTGGATGTTGTATTTCATACCATCCTAGAAAAAAGAATATTTGCCCCTTTCATAGGTTTTGGTAAACCCTAAATGCCCAACTGTAGGTGAAGCATGGAGCTTCGAAATCACTATGGGTTTAAGTTGTGACTGGTTTCTTAAATAGAGATGACCTTTGTAGCAAAGCTCATTATTGTGCCAAGAGTACCCTAGAGAAGATGGAGAATTTTCTTACAATTTTTTGATGAGGCGAGAGATTTTGGGATCTTGAACCATTCCCGGTGAGCAACTTGGAGCCAATATGGTACAACAAAAGAGAGGAAAAAGAGGGACCCTTATTCTTCATATTTTTGGGAAAGAGCATCAACGACAACATTTTTTTCCCTTCCTGTAAATGATCTCATAATCATAGTTGAATAGCTTGGTTACCCATTTTTGTTGCTCCAAGGAGGAAATTCTTTGTTCCGGAAAACACTGGAGGCTCTGGTGATTAATTTTAATCTAGAAGCACTGCCTCAATAGATAAGGATGCCAAAGATCCATGACATACAAAAGAGCCAACTTTTCATTTTCATAGATTGATTTGCACAAATGTATGTCTGAAAGTTGTTTGTTGGTGAAGGCCAAAGGCCTACACTCTATCTTGAGGAGTACCCGAATTCCTTTTCTAGAAGCATCACATTCCAAGAAAAATTTCTTGGTGAAGTATGGAAGAGCCAGGAATGGCATCATACACATAGTCGCTTTCAAGGCATGGAAGGATTGATTAGTTGTTGGAGTCCATTTGAAGGCATTCTTTTTAAGAAGAGTTGTGAGAGGTGCTGCAATTTTTCCATAATTATTAACAAACTTGTGATCATAACCTATTAAAACTAGAAAGCCACAGAAGATCCTAAGAGTTTTAGGACAAGGCCAATCCTGCATAGCTTCAATTTTTTTAGGATCCACCCTTACACCAAACTTGCCAATAATATGAACCAGGTACTCCACTTCTGGGGCTCCAAAGGTACATTTAGGTTCTTTGAGGAAAATTTGGTGTTGAGAGAGGAGATATAGAACTCAATCCACATGGTAAAGATGGGATGTCCAAGTTTTACTATATATGAGAATCTCATCAATGAAAAATAAGAAAAAATGATAGAGAAAAGGATGGAAGACATGATTCATGAGACCTTGGAAGGTTGATGGAGCATTACAAAGGCCAAATGGCATGATCAAGAACTCATAGTGACCCTCATGAGTTCAAAAGGAAGTCTTGGGAATGTCTTCTTCTTTCATATGGATCTAGTGGTATCCAGATCGAAGATCAAGTTTAGTAAAGTATTGGGCACCGCTCAATTCATCCAAGAGGTCATCAATGACAGGAATGGGAAACTTGTCTTTGATGGTGAGTTTATTGAGGGCATGAAAGTCTGGACACATACGCCAAGTACCTTAATTCTTGAGTACCATGACCATAGGAGAAGAAAAAGGGTTGGTACTAAGACGAATAACACCCGCTTCGACCAATTCTTGTACCATTTTCTCAATTTCATTCTTCTGGACAAAGGGATGACGATAAGGGAAAACATTGGGATGGATATTGTCGGGGATAAGTGGAATGGAATGATCATGAACACCATGGGAAGGGGGAAGTCCTAGGGGAGTGGAAAAAAGAACTTGGTGTTTGGATATGAGAGATTGGAGGCCATGATGCATAGAGGGTGTCTCAACTGCTTGAATATAATGGAGTTGGGAGATAATACCTACATTACCTTTTTGATAATATTTTCCATGCAATGGGAACTCATGATCTCAGGGGAACCTACTATGATGCCTTGAAAGAAATATTGTTGTCCCTCCTGTTGGAATTGCATGGTTAATTCCTTAAAATCCATGAGAATGGGGCCCAAAATGCGTAACTATTCAACACCTAGAACAATGTCACAATCACCCATATTGATGGAAAACATATGAGATTTCAGGTGGTACTGCCTAATTTGAAGATGTACATTTTCACAATGCCCACCAAATTTCATGGAACCACCATTAGCTATCATGATTTAAAAATTGTTGACGAGACGAATATAATAATAATTGATTTCCTGGTCAATGTGGCAATGAATAAAATTATGGGTGCTTCCACGGTCAACAAGGATGAAAACTTTTATATGCTTAATATAGACAATGAGCTTGAAGGTTTGAGGAGAAGATAATGCTATGAGGGTAGGTAACGAAATCAATGGTTCACCTTCTTGTGTGTTAGGAATCAGAGTAGTAGCATCAGGAAGAGGTAGCTCTTCAATAGGGGGAACTTCAAGTTCCTCTCCAACAACATCCTCTGAAATGTCTATAAAAAGATTTTGTTTCTTAAACTTGTGCCCGAGAAAATATTTGTCATCAAAATTATAGAAAATACCTTCCAGTTGGAATTCAACCATTTCTTCCCATGTTAACTTTTGGACCTTGAGAGGAGTGGCCTATGGGGCAAGTGGGTTGGATTTAGGGTGGGGAACAAAAGTTGGTTTTCTTCTCTAGGCCAAAATAACTTGTTGTGCCTCCTTGGCACGATTAGTTCCTTCTAACGAAGTCTGGGGGGAGCCATGATTACTTGGGTACGAATTTCATCCTTGAGGCCACTGACAAAGAATTCCCTGAAGAAAGCATTTGTCATGCCCTACGTTTAGAAATCTAAGTGCTCAAAGGAAACAATAAAATATTCTATTGTGTCAGATAGTTTCATCTTGGTCAGACATCATAAATGGCAGGTGTTCATGTCAAAGAGTTCATACAACTTAGAAACAAACTCTAGCCAAGCAACATACCCTTGGCATGCATTGTGACACCATTTCCACCATTGCCACCTTTCTAGATCCAAATAGAGAATTCCATAACAAAGCTTGGCTAACTCATCAGTGATACCGTGTATGGAGAAAAAATGTTCCATTTGAGTAACCTAGGCTTGCGGATCCAATCCATTAAATTTTTTCACCTCGACTCTGGGAAGACAATTGTAACACCTCTATTTCCTCCACACTGTAGTTAATAGTAATTTATGATTTCCATGCAATGGCTTGCAAATATTGTAAATGTATTATTTTTTAATTGAAAACATCAACAATTGACTGATGGGTGAAGCCTTAAAGTACTAACCATGATATCACAAGACAACAAGACAAGTCAGTTAACGAGGAGGGGTTGGTAGTTGAACAACCAACCACCCCACTGAATGGAAGTATGGAGAGATGATAGAAGGGACATGAAGCAGTCAACAAGAGGACAGTAGGAAAGATCACCATAGGTCCCTAGGATTGACCCATGAGTTGCCTTCTGATAGAAGAAACAAAAGGATAGGTCAAGAACCTTCCTAAGTCATGCATGCAACTTGCATATGGAGGGAGAGAGAACTGTAGGGGAGTTCAGGCCTCTGAGGAAGATATATGCTGAAAGGAATGGACGAGTGTGTACAATAGAAGAATCAGAGAACCTGTAGAAGAGTTCCTAGCTAGAGCATTGATCCAGATGGATGTCGGTGGCATCCCACCTATTCCAACTGGTTCATTTTGGCAGTTTTCTAGTTTGGTAGTTTTTTCCTAGTTTTTGGGTACTCGACTTCCAGGGTCATTTTGAGGCCCTAAACAACGTTTTTAGGGCTCACGACATTTAAACTATGGACAAAGTCACATTCTGATGGAAACATGTGCATTCCTCAGATAGACCTTTCCAATGGCCTATCATGCGCCTAAAACAGAGATCGTATGCAAAAGTTATGACCACAGGAAGTTGATGTACTAGCTTACCCCCACGGGGCGCACATGACTTTTGGCACTTCATCTCCTAGGGTTAGGTTTTTTATGTCTAGGGTTTTGGAATTCATGTTTATTGTAAAAAGGATTTCAGAGCCTCATTGTACTCATCTTCTTGTGGATGAGCATAGCCATCAAATATCTTCTCAGAGATAAGCCGCCACCATTCCAACAACCTTGTTTTCCACTGCATTTTTACAGTTTCAGCATATTTCCTTATTGAATAGAAATCCATTTTATTGTATCTTTGTTATTTTGTGTTAAGCATAATAACAATCTATATTCATTTCATTATTCTCATCAAATCTGTATCAGTGGTATCATAGTGGTCTGCTCCTTGTCATTCTTAATGCATGTCCTCGACAAGGTCAGGGTACAAAGAATTGGGTCTCGAGCTTGTTTCTCTTGAGGAAGAAATATCTCACATGCCCAAGTGACCTCTCATGGTGGGATAAAAGAAAGACGATGGGGTAGGATATCCTTTCAAAAGGTCGCTTGAGGAATCTCTCATGCAATAGAGGAATGAGATGATGGATAGTTTTGCACAAATCCTTCGACGGCTACACAAAAGTGATGCATCTTCCTCGAGTAGAGGCGTCGTCCCCTTCAAAGTACAAATCAACTTTTATATTCCTATATTTTAAGGTGAGATAGATGCAAATGCTATAGACAAATGGTTGAATCTACTATAAGGGTATTTCTCTATCCATAACTTTTCGAATAGAGAAAAGATTACTTTTGCATTCCTCAAAGTCGTTCCCCATGTCAAACATTGGTGGAAAACCTTCTGTGAGAAAAAGGAAATAGAGTAACCCTCATTATTTATTGTCACGGTCACATGGGAGTCCTTCAGGGATTCTGTTAAGGAACAATACTACCCTTTTGGAAGTTATGACAACCTGTATACAAAATGGACCACACTGCAACAAGAAAGAGACCAAGCAGTTCCAGAGTTCACAAATATCTTCCATACCTTCTGCACCAAGTTGGGTATCAAAGATTATGAGCGACATTGAGTGCTCATGTATCGCTATGGTATGCATAGATACATCAAGGCCGAAATGGAGTTTATGTACATCTCATCCTTGGGCATGGCCCACCGATATTCCATCAAAATCGAGCAAAAGATTAAACAAAATACCTGGAAATTTGGGCCTGGGAGAACCTCATAGAAAAAGAAAGGAAAGGGAGGCCCCAACTTGCATAAAAAAGGATAGAGAAAACATGAACAGCCTCGGGACAACCAGTCCAATTTGCAAGAAAAGAAGGACACCATAAAGACAAAGAAAGATACTAGGAAGTGGTGCGACTTCCATAAGAGCCCCTAACATAATACTGTTGATTTCCACTCAAAGTAGTCGTTGGTGGTTGAGGTGAAATCCTATGAATCAGATGCGGGTTCTGACTTTAAGTTAGAACCAGAAAGGGGGAGACAGATAATTGAGGCAGAACCCAGTGCTACTATTGCTACCACCAAGCTCCATCCTAGTGAACCAGATGAGCTAGAGGATAGGGAACGCCTTTTTCATTCATAGATGTGGGTGAAAGGAACCCTGTTATACTTTATTATTGATAGAGGTAGCCAGAAGAACCTCATCTCAACAGAGGTCATCAACAACACTGCATCTGCAATGCTACACCATTGGATGGATCTGCCAAGGAAGCGATCTCCATGTCAGCCAACAGTGTCGCATGTCATATGACATCAAGCCCTTCAAAGACAAGGTATTGTGTGATGTAGCTCCTCTCGAAGTTTGTAATTTTCTTTTGGGCCAACCTTATTTATGGAAACATCATTTTGTATATGAGTCTAGGCCTCACAATTTTATTATTACTTTGAACAAGAAATTGTATAGAATACCCGAGGCAGTCCCACCTAGTGTTATTTCCTTGATCTCTGCCAAGAAATGCAGGAAGGTCATCTCTCAGACCGAGAAGTTTGTCTTCTTTGTGATTCTCTCTCAGAGTGAGCCAAATATCACAGCCACATCCAGAGCCTTTGTGACCGACCTCTCCACACAGCAAAATAAAGTGGATGAGGTCATGGAAGAATACATAGATATCTTCTCCTCACCTGCTGGAGTACCTCTTCACTATCAAGTCAACATCCCATCGATCTGACCCCTAACACACCACTACCCATTGGGCCAGTCTATTTCCACTCTCTATTAGAGAATGAGGATATCAAGTGAAATATCCAAGAACTACTTGACAAGGGGCACATCCATCCCATCTCATCACCTTGTTGGAGCCCAATCGTGCTGGTGCATAAGAAAGATGGGACCTGGTGACTCTTCATTGATTCTCAAGCCCTAAATAAAATCACAGTCAGGAACCAATACCCGATTTCTTGAATCGACGACCTCCTTGATCAACTCATGGGGACCAAATACTTTAGTAAGATTGATATGAATTATAGCTACCACCAGGCCCTAATATAACAGACAGATGTATGGAAGATCGCCTTCAAGTCAAAAGAAGGTCGTTTTGAATGGTTGGCCATGCCCTTTGGTTTGAAAAATTCTCTAGCAACTTTCATGAGGATGATGGATGATATCCTGTGAGCTTTCACCAATACTTTTGTAGTGGTGTATCTGGATGAAATCCTCATCTACAAAAATACTTGGGTGGAACACTTGCAACATATTCAAGAGGTTATGCATACCCTGCAACAGCACAAGCTATATGACAACTTGGAAAAATGCTCCTTCAACATGGACAGGGTCCATTACCTAGGATACATTGTTGATCAACATGGTGTACATGTGGATCCATTCAAGATCCAGGTCATCCGTGACTGGTTGATCCATAGGATCTTTTAATGACTATGGTTGAGTTTTAATTTTGCATGCGTTAATTATCCAATTGAGAAGCTTAATGAAAGAATGAGGAAAGAAGAGGAATTATGACAGCCATATACACATTTTAAGATATGAAATGAAGTAATAAACAACAAACCATAACACGAGGATTGATAATGGAGTTCGGTACAACATTCCCTATGTCTCTGGGCCTTTGTCTCTGTGGGGGAGGCTTCTTTATTTCTGTTCAAAAGCTCAAAAGTACATCAAAGCAGTGCCAATTGGCTACAAGACTGATCTGGTGATGTTCTTCCAGATCTCTAGAACCCTGCAAAGAAAACAGCATGCAAAATGGACGTCTGGAGCTCCCATAAATGGCCCGCAAGCGTCTGCTCCTCAATAGCTTCCCTGCATAAAAATGGCTTTGGCTTGGCTTCCCTTCAGCATAACTCTGCTCTGACTATCCTCCATGGCCTCAAACAGGCCTGGTTTATATAGATTTGAAGTTGGTTATCCATCCCCAACTTCCTCCCAAAATTTGGGCTCCAAAAATGCCCAATATCTCCCAAAAATGGAGAAAATACATTAATAATAGGCATATAATCTTTTAAAAATCCCAAAACATTGGAAAAAACCCACTTTTGTATAATAATTGGGGATTAGTGCCTAGGGATGGGAGCGCACCCCCTTATTCTCGGTCATATGGGCTTAATATGGCCAAGTGCCATCCCTAAGCGCTAAGCGCTGGCCCATAACCCGAAACATGTGGTCATGTGGCAGTAGGGTATGGGACCGCACCCTTAATACATGCCCCAGCTATTGGCTTAGCCTCGGGACTTATGGCAGATATAAATGGAACCATGGCTAACTACCATAACCACGCTATGTGTGGTAAAGGTCCAGGTCCCATGGCGGTGGTTACATGCCAACGCAAGGTCCAAGGGCTAAGCCCTATCCACTCCCACATATAGTTTAACCCCTGCGCTCCTGGTTTCATGGGGCAGTCAATACAACCAAGGGTTGGGGCTAGGCCCCAGCCCTTCCCACCTCTGACTGAAACCTTAATCAAACATAAATAGTTTATATGCCATATACATAATAAGAACCACCCATGGGTCGGGCGGTTAGCCCGGTCCTGCCAGTCCACAGCCCGAAGGACGGTCGAGGGTTCAACCCTGGTGAACCCATATAAATTTTATACAAAACCACGAACCAACCACAAGGTGCCATGTGGAAGCCCATGACTAGGCCACATGGCACCTCAACAACCAATAGAAGTTTGCAACGCGTCAAATGTCGGATGTTCCACGTACCCTACCACCGTACCTGCCCAGTCATCTGCTAACGTCATCCCATGCCATGTGTCACCCTTACACCACATCACCTACCACATGTCATCTCCAGGAGATGCCATGTCATCTGTACGACCATACAACCTATACAATCAGCGTGCCACATGGCACTGTATGAACTGTACAGACTGTACAGTCATCCCCTTTTTTTGCCTGTTTGGGTTTTAAGACAGAACGCGATATCTTTCGCATACGGAGACCGTTTGATGAAGTAAACATATGGATGGAATCAGGAAGACGAGACGGACGCAATGGCGCTAGTTTCGTCGAATTCCGAGCACTTTCATTTTTTAGCCTTTTTTAGCTCTGTCAGGCTTCTAGATCCGATTCTGGATCACACTTCCCCACTAAAAGGCCTTTCGGTCCCCAAAAGGTTACTGACCAGTCAACAAGCTCGGGATAGGCCACCCGACGAGTCCTCTGTCTTTGAACTTTGTCCTGTGCACCTGTGTCATCAAGATCAACTGTAACACAATCATGACAACTAACAGTATATTGTTAGCCATTTGAACCCTGTTACATCTTACTGAAGCCACTATCATCCATGTAGAAAACATTACTAATGACAACATCAAAAAGATGACTGAAAAGGAGCTGATATACTTGAAATATCTGTACGACATGAGCTTATCTTGAAGCAACTTATGATTGATTTTCCATTCAACAATCATTTCTTGTTCTTGCTTAAGATCAATTACTTCATTTGAAACAATTATTGGTTTGTTGCTTGCTTGCACTGCCTT